>QJPP01004239.1:0-32500 GCA_003996215.1 Jaltomata sinuosa
TCGACCACCACCTCCTTTCCCACAACGCCTGAAGAAGAAAGCGGAAGATGGTAGGTTCCTGAATTTCCTGACCATGCTCAAGCAAATATCAATAAACATCCCATTGGTGGAAGCGCTTGAACAAATGCCCGGTTATGCCAAGTTCATGAAGGACTTGATTACCAAGAAGAGGTCGGTAAGTTTTGAACCGGAAGACAACCTCCACCACTGCAGTGCTATTTCCTCAAGGTCGTTAGTAGAAAAAAAGGAAGATCCAGGTGCGTTTACTGTTCCCTGTACTATTGGGAAACTCGACTTCGGAAGAGCCTTGTGTGATCTTGGTGCTAGCATCAACCTGATGCCATTAGCAGTCTATAAACAATTGGGTTTGGGAGCTCCTAAACCAACGTCCATGAGAGTGTTGATGGCTGACCGTTCGGTAAAGCGACCCATGGGAATATTGTCTGATGTGCTAGTAAAGATCGGTAAGCTTATCTTCCCAGCTGACTTTGTGATCTTGGATTGCGAAGTGGATTTTGAAGTTCCCATAATCTTAGGACGACCATTGCTAGCCACGGCAAGAGTATTGGTTGACATGGAAAGAAATGAACTGACCTTCAGGCTAAACAATGAAGTTGTCAAGTTCGATGTGTCCAAATTGATGAAGCAACCAAGTGACATGAGGGTGGTCGCGGTCGTAAATGTTATTGAGGAAGCTCCTGCGGATGTGCATCTTGAGGAGAAGGGTTTGGTCGAGACTCTAGCTGTTGCGAGAAGGATGCTGCAAGAAGGGAAACATGTAGAGGAAGGCGGTGGAAATAGATCAAGGAAACGAAAACACCGCAAGAGAATCTGCAAAGAAAGAGCAAAGAAGTTGTCACGACGAGCTGTGGAGCCAATAAAAGAAGAAGCTGGAACGCAACATGAGGTTGTCGCGTGCACACACTCCATCGATTTCTCCTGCTTTGGAGACCCTGGCGGTCTCCAACATCATGTCAGAATCTGAGTCCGATGGACTTCACAGGTATTCCTTATTCTCACAGTTTTTAGTTTTCGTATGTATGCATTGGGGACAATGCATGAGTCTAAGTTGAGGGTGTTGGTATACCTGTGAGTCATACACCACCGAGGGTTTTTGTTGCCGTATTTCTTTTCCCTCCGGTGTGCTATCTAGTAGAACCGACATGTTTAGGTTGTTATTTTAATTTTTTTTTTTTAGTGTCTATAGTGATGAGCATGGCGTTTTTCTTTGACTAAAAGGAGCCCCCCTTAAAAATTTTCTGGTTTTGAGCTTATGTTGAAACGATTGACTGTCTGGATCCTTGAATGTCATTGTGTGAGTATGATTAGAATAAGTATGCTTAAGCTGAGCGGTTGTCTTGATAGTTGATCGTGGTATGGTTTCTTGGTGCCAAGTGTGTGTGAGCGTCTTGTTATAAATTCTTACTCTGTGCATGCATCTAGAACTTGCCCGGTCTATTTTGTTAAAGTTCGAAGTTTGGTTGCTTAGGAAAGGATCACATGCCCTTTTTGTGTGCAGTCCACTTAACCTATAAGACCGTCCAAGTGCAAATAGTCCATTTGAACCCTGTTTGAGCCATAATTGACCTTGTTCTTTCAATAACCTGTCACCGTTCCTGTTTAACTTTGAAACCCTGTTTTGGCCCTGGTCCTTCCTTGGACATCGTGTACCTCAACTCAGGCAATCAGCCTAAGTTGAGGGTGGCTACTATAGAGGTGAATGATAAGAATAAGAGGATGGAGAAGATTCGTTGGGAATAGAATAAAAATTCGGGTGTGTGCCTAAGAAAAGAAAAGAAAAAAAAAAGAGAGATGAAAAAAGATCGAAAAAATAATAAAAAGAATTGTCAAAATAAAGAGGCCGCACCTGTAGCTAGAGAGAAGGAAATAAAAAGGTGAATAAGGATGGACAAAGTAAAGTTATGTGGTAATAAGACGTCGGTGGTTCCAAGGAGGGCTTAGTCACTAACCCCTAAATGTATCCTACCTGCACCTGAAGCCTCATTACAAGCCCAAACAAGTCCTGTAGTGATCCTGAGCGGCTTTCCTGAAGAACTGAAATAGAATAGTAAGGGCAAGCCTATGGTATCGCGCTCGGGCCGGCTTCTAGTTCCCCGGCGAGCATTGTGCATTGTTCGAAATCGTTTGTGAGTGTGAGCGCTTACCTAGTCCCAAATCTTGTGTGTGGGACTTCTTTGTGGTGAGGGCACCAAGATTTCTGTATTGTCTATTGATTGTTAGGATAGTTGCGCGTGTGTATGTAGAATGTTCTATCATATCAGAATGACATGTTTGGATCCATGCAAGTTAGTGTTTCATACATTTGTGTGCTACGAGGGAGCTTGAATTAAAATTGAATAAGATGTTGAATGACCATGAGTTGCTAGAGACACGAGTTTGTTTTCTTAGTTGAGTCGTCGTGTTGTTTTTCTTTTATGTTATGTTGCTTGAGGACAAGCGAACGTCTAAGTTGAGGGTGTTGATGTGCCACCATTTTTCAGCACTTTCGACTTCTTTTAACTAAGAACAATCGTACGTTTTCAAGCAACCGTCGTAATTTTTGATGGTTTTATGTTATATTTGTTGGAAATGGAGACAAACACGGAAACAGAAGGAAATACGAGCAAAAAGACATTCTGGATAAGAGTGACGGCCTGAGTGACGGTCCGTCACACATGTGATGGTCCGTCACAGTGACCGTCAAGTTGAGCAGTACCACTGTCTAGTGGTGACGGCCAAGGCGATGGTCCGTCAAGCTTGTGACGATCCGTCAGCCTGGCCGTCAAGTTAAGGCAGAAGCGCGACGCGGAATCCGAACGTTTTTGGGTTTAACTCCTGGACTCCTATAAATACCCTATGTTAGGTTTATTTTACATATTCATTACCCAATAGTTTTAGAAGAGTTTTTAGTCGATTTTGGAGAGCAAGAACACGTTTTCTTGTTCTTGAATTCGTGTTCTTGATTTGTTCTTGGGATCTTGGTTTTTCTTGTTCTTGGATATTTGAAGATTGTTTTCATTATATTGTAAGAATCTCTTCTCCTTATTATGAATATGACTTTCTTCTCTTATTCTTCTAGCATGATTAACTAAAAGTCCGCAGACTGACTCATGGTCTCTGAAGCCGAGTCCTTTTATCAGTTTTTCCAAGCTTAAGTCTAGGGGTATTTTGTAATTTCTCACTCTTTTAACTCTTAAGTGAGGTCATTTTGACCCCTTTTAGTATGGTTTCTACTCCAATTAGCCTAAGTCTCTTCTTACTCCCTCATTCAAGCACCCAAAAAGAGGAAAAGAACTTCACAACTCAAGTCTCAAGCTCAAGATCAAGGGTTTCAATTCCAAGTCTCCATTCTTCTTATTCTTAGTTGGGAAAGATTTAAATCAGGTATGTGGGTATTCAATAAGGGATTTCTTTAACTCTTATGCCCAAAACCCTCAAGTTTTATTTTGATTTGTGAATTTATGAAATTAGGGTTCTTGCCCAAATTGAGGAAAATCTTATGGGTTCAGTTTTAAAGCATCAAATCAAGGTTTATCATTGCTTACTCATGATTTATTTGACTTTCATTAAGCGTTTTCAAAAGTCCATGCACTAAAGATGACTTCTAGCATGTTTTCACTATATTGCATATTTTCAAGTAAAAATTGGCATGTTTAGATAACATGGACTCAAGTGTTAAGAAATTGCATGCCTAATTCTTCAAGCTATGAATTTTCAAAGAAAAGTATATTTTGAATTATGACAATACTAAGTTTTAAGACTTATAAATTGAAATTGCATGACATCAGATATGTCTTTATGCTTTTCCAAAAGTTTTGGACATCAGATATGTCCCTATGTTTTATGAAAGGTTTGGCATCTAGATATGTCTACCTAAGCTATGAACAGATTTGACATCAGATATGTCATTAGTTATGATCAGTTTTGGCATCAGATATGCCCAGTATTATATGAGCTTTATGTATATTTTTGGGAGTAGTATTTAGCACCAAGCTGGATTAGGTAAGAGTACCCTTAGTCCCAGAACTACGTGTCCACGTAGGTTCATAATTCCCCTCTGTTGGGCATTAGAATTAGTGATCACGCCACAACTATGCCTTTATACAATGGCGGTCCTCTCGATGGGGTAGATACATCAGATTCCATGTAGCTCACATGGTCTATGTCGGTTAAAAGAACCTCCCACAGAAACAGTTTCAAGTTAAAAAATGTATTGACTCTTTGCTTTCAGATTTACTACTTATGATTATGACTACGTTTTCAGCTTATGATATTGCATTGAGTCATCACATTACATATTTTACGATTATTATATAATTTCAGCTTTAAGGATATTTTTAAGCATGTTTTACCATGAATTATGCATGATCTCAGTTTTAAGCATGCCTTCAAGTGTATTTTATCATACCATATGCATATCTCATATACTCAGTACATTTCATAGTACTAACCACATACTTCTTTGTGTTGTATCCTATCATGATGTAGATTTTGTAGCCCGTCCCCAGATTCGTGGCTAGTAGATCAGCAACACATCCAGCCAGCTTGGTGATTCCTCCTTATTCGAGGACTTGCAGTTTAGATTCATTTCAGTATTTAGTTTGTTTATTTAGTTTTTAGTATTTAGAGTTAGCTGGAGACTTATCTCAGCAACTTATTAGTAGTAGAGGCTTTCAGACGTAGAGTCTGATAGTCAGCTTATTTCAGATTGTCATATTCAGACTTATATTTATATAACAGATCAAGTTACTCATACTTAAGTTAAACTTATGTTCTTATGTTTTGTTCATTTTTAAGTCATGCTTGTGCCATAGGATTATCTTGAGATCACTTGTGATATTGGGTCTCGTGTTACGTCCAAGGGATAGGTTCGAAGCGTGACACAAATGTGGCCAGATTTAATTACGCAAGTAACTAAATTGTAACAAATCAGTGTATTTCGGCTACAATTGAAATAATTCAAGAAATTTAGGCTAAAATTGGAATAGATGAATTTATCCAAATTAAATATTTGAGCTTCTTTAATTTAAATAAAGTGAAATAATTATTTCATTTAAAGCATAATTATTTTATCTAAAATTACTAAACTGATTATTCAATTAATCTCCAATTTTAAATCAATTTTGAGAAAAACAAAGCATTTTCAATTTAAACACGTTTTCACATAAAAATAATTTACAAAATAATTTCTTAAGTAAAACCTATATAATTTCAAATAAATAAATATAGAAATTATAGATTCTTACTTAAAATGATAAAACTATTATAAAAAATTGATTTGGAAAACATTTTACTTTTACAAAAATAATTATTTCAAAATTGTTTAAAACTGAAAAAGCTCAAAATCAATTTGTAACATGGAGGGAAAAAATTGGGTGTCAACACCCGCACAACGGCTTGGCTGCATGCGCGTCCCCGCATGCTCGGTGGCCAGCCCGCATGCATGTAGGCCTGGCATTTTGTCTAGCCTCCGACTGCCCTTTGTGTGCGCGTGCACGAGGTCGCGTGCATAGTGGCCTAGCCGTGTGCGCATAAGCCTGCGCCTGGCCGCGTGCACATAGGCCTGCGACTGGTCGCGTGCGCATAGGCCTGCGCCTGACACCTATATAAACTACAACTTCATTTTCTCCTCAATTTTTTCCGAAAACTCCATCAAATTGAGCTTCCAAGAGCTGGTCTGGAGCCTAGTATTCACTCTCCTTTATTCTGGTAAGTCCCATTGTACTCCTCTTCTCTTTTCGTTGTTTAATTCTCGTTGTTTTTGTTAAATTTCTAATGATTCCTTGTTTAAATTTCTTGATCAAGTGGACTTCGCGGTTGTTTTGGGCCCCAAAATAAGTCTCGTTCGCGCTCAATTTTTGGAAATGGGTTTCTAAACTCATTGCAAATATAATTGTGAAATTTGTTTTCTATTTTGTTGCGCAAGCCTCGAGGGTCATTTTTTGACCCGATATCTGGCTCGAATTTTCATATAGCAATATTAGAGTCATTCTTCTCATCTTGACACCTGAAGTATGTTCTTGATAGCGTGGCAGATTTCTGAGGCCGTTCAAAAGGTTAAGGCACACAAGTGATTTTGTATTTGCAGTTCGGCCTCGAGGTAGGTTACGGTTTATTTTTCTTAGACTTGCTTAGTTAGATTCTATATTTTAAAAATTATTGGAATGGTAGGTAGTATCTTAGAGTAGAAATAGGCTTATATCATGTGATTATATAAATTGGCCATTTCAGGAGCGTAGAGTAGAATTATACTGTTTATCCTTAGTTTAGGAGCTTGTAGAATTTCTGTGACTAGCCCAGAATCCTTAGAATGCTTTTAGGTTGTTATTTTGTGTTCCTTTCATTTTATTTACTGTATTTGTGTATCTGTGGGCTTGAGGCTATAGCATGGACCAGATGGAGTGTCAGGTCAGTTATCTTGTTTGGATGGGGCTTTACCCTGATTGACTGATATTCTCTGAACATGGCATCATATCTCATTACCGCATCATATGGCTATTGGATTTGGAAATGAAAGAACTACAGTATTTTTGGTTCAAATTCAAGATTTTACTTAACCACCGATTTTTCGAAGGGAAAGGAAAGTACCACTATTATGCCGGTCTGAGGAATGTTTCTGGACCATTTATCTATTTTTACTTTCCTGTAAATGAGTTGGAGGCACGATTCTGGGCAGCTCAAGGAGCACATAACTGGATTTTACTTTTATGCATATATTGATGAGCTTGAGGTTCCTTCCAGATGCTCGTGGTACCAGATACCGAGTCTTACTTTTTTGCATTTTCCATACTCCTCATCATATCATCTCACGAGGCATTGCATTTCATTATCGATGTGTACTTGGAATGATTTACCTATTTTTCATTATTATCTTCACCATCAGATAGATACGACAGTTTTTTTGTTGATAACTAGATTTAGGTGGATCCCTGTAGTTAGCTTACTTTCCTCTAGTTTATACTATATATTATCTTTTTGAGCTCGGTCGACCTATGATGCCTATTGAGTACTCATTATTTTGGTACTCATACTACACTCTGCATCTTTTTCTAATGCAACACCTAGTATGAGCCACCCTTGTTGATTTTATCATTCGTGGCCAGATGCTGTTCAGATCGTGGTGAGATCCTAGTGCTTTGGAGACTTTTACTGCTTTCCGTCTATCTTTCTGTCTATACTTTGTATTTTGGATAGACAATACTTGTTGTACAATTACTCCATACTTTAGACGCTCTTGTACTAGTGATACCAGGTCCGAGGTTGGTTCTTGTTTATATATTATCTTCTCGATCATTTTAGGGCCATTTTTGTATATATTTATTGCAGTTGGTATGTATCTATACTGTTGTCCCCTATTTTCTTATGTTTTCTCTTCCATTTGCCTTATTTATATTATATCATTATCTTATACACCTTTGGGTTAGCTTGCCTATTGGGGGTTATATAGGCACCATTGCAGCCTGATTTCAGGTCATGACAGAGTGGTATTATAGCTCTAGGTTCACCAGTCTCACCAGTACAAGAGCAAAGTGTCTAGTAGAGTCTCGTAGATTGATATGATAACATCTGTATCCTATCTGCGAGGGGCTATATGACATTCCTAGGAAATATTTCATCTTGTTTGATTCCTTAGTGCGTCCTTGACCTTATCAACTTCTTGGTATCTTTTGTTTCACTCTTTTCTCAGATGGTTCAGACGAGATCAGCAGCCGGTGAGGACAAAACCCCTGTACCTACAGTTAGAGCCCCAACTAGGGGACGGGGTAGAGGTCGACCCAGAGGTAGCAATGAGCTGCAGCACCAGCTCGGGCCCAGACTAGATTACCATATCCAGAGCCTAATATTGGTATTGAGGAGGTACAACATGAGCCAAAGGGTGTGGGGCCAGCCCAGTATCTGGCAGGTTTTGTGGGTACTCCAGTGCTACAGGAGAGACATTGGTTCACTTACTCGGGCTCCTTGAGGGTATTTCACAGCCAGTAGCCTCAGTCGATACTCTAATTGGGTCTCAGGTCAGAGACGAGACTCAAACTTCATCCCAGGAAGCAGCACAGGGTTCAGGAGCGCAACCTGCTACTGCGGCTCCCCAAATAGATGTATTTCTAGTCCCTATCATTATTCTGCCTATTCCAGCTGGACCCATTATGTCTTCTGAGAAGACAAAGATGCTTGGTAGGTTTTTAAGGTTGGGTCACCCGAGGTTTTCAGTTGCTCCTAGGGAGGATGCGCATGAGTTTCTAACTAGTTGCCAAGAGAGATTGCATAATATCGGGTTGGCTGAGTCACATGGAGAAGATTACACCATGTTTCAGCTGGATAGTCTTGCAAAACAGTGGTGAAGGTCTTATATAGCTTGCAGGTAGTCGGGTTACCTCTACTTACTTGGGCACAATTCTCTGCAGCTTTTCTGGAGAAGTATGTACTGTGCAGCTTGAAAGAGTGGTTGATGGATCAGTTCTACAGGTTGGAGCAGGTCTCTATGTCTATTTCCTAGTATGAAGTCTATTTCCATGAGTTAGCTAGGCATGCCACCTTGATTTTTCCCACCGAGCATGAGCTGGTGCATTGCTTTGTCCGAGGATTGACTTTATAGCTCCACTTAGCTACATAGGGTATGGTAGCATCAGGCCAGTCCTTCCTGGAGGTAGTAGACCATGCTCACACTATTGATGGCGTACTTTGTAAGGCCCAAGAGGGAAGCGATAAGAAGCCCCACCATCAGGGCAGTTACAATAGCTCATAAACACGTGGTAGAGGCTACTTTAGTAGGGGTCAACATCAACTATATTTTCAGCCGAGCTGGCCTGTTCAGGTGGCATTATATATTGCTGAGGGTTAGAGTAGTCAAGGTGATTTAGTCTTTGGAGGGTGGTCTTTCTGGGTCCACAGGCCGTGGTAGTCAGTCTGATTCAACTGGGTCTTCATAATAGGGTATAGTTGGCCTGAGTTGTTATGAGTGTGGCGAGTTTGGCCACTTTTACAGAGAGTTTCCATCAGCACAGTACCACAGGCAGCATGATCAAATGGTTTAGGCCCCCAGGGCACCAACACCACCAGCCACATGCAGTGCGTAGGGTAGTAAGGGTGGTCTCCAAAGTGCTAGAGGTGGTCCTTAGTCTGGTAGATTGGGTGGTCATGGTGGTCGGAGCCACATGTATGCATTTCTGGGTCATCCAGAGGCTGAGGCTTTAGATGCTGTCATCACAGGTACGATTTCCATTTGTCATCAGTCAACTTCTATTTTGTTTGATTTGGGGTTTACATTCTTCTATGTGTCTGCTTATTAGGCTACTCGTCTGGAGTCTACTTGTGAGTTATTTCCTGTTCCTTTGTGTGTAGCTACCCCAATAAGAGATTCCTTAGTAGTGGATCATGTATACCGAGCTTGTGTGATGACTATTCTGGGGTACGACACGTAGGTAGACCTGATTTTGCTAGATATGGTTAATTTTGACGTGATTTTAGGCATTGACTGGCTGTCTCCCTACCATGCGATCTTGGATTACTTCACCAAGATCATTACTCTACGAATGCTCGGTATCCCTCTTATAGTTTAGAAGGGTGTCGATAGCCATATACCTAGGGGAGTTATATCTTTCCTGAGCGCCCAATAATTGGTTGGGAAGGGGTGCTTGGCCTACGTTGATTACGTCTGTGATACTAATTCCACCACATCTTCACTTGAGTCAGTTTCTATGGTTTGCGAGTATTTGGATGTGTTTCTTTCTGATCTACTGGGTTTTCCTCCTGATTGGGATATTAACTTTACCATTGATATCGAGCCAGACACTAAGCCCATTTCTATTCTGCCATATTGGATGGCACCAACCGAGTTGAGGGAGCTTAAGGATCAGCTCTAGGATCTATTTAGTAGAGGGTTTATTAGGCCTAGTGTATCTCCATGGGGTGCTCCAGTTCTGTTTGTGAAGAAGAAGGATAAGTCTATGTGTATGTGTATTGACTACAGGCCGTTGAATAAGGTGACAGTTAAGAATAGGTAACCAATGCCATGTATTGATGATCTGTTTGACCAGCTACAAGGTGCAGTAGTGTTCTCTAGATAGACTTGAGGTCCAGGTATCACCAGTTGAGGATTAGGGCTGCGGACATCCCAAAGACTGCATTTAGGACTTGATATGGCCATTATGAGTTCCTAGTCATATCTTTTGGTTTGACTAATACCCCGATAACTTTTATGGAGTTGATGAACTGTGTGTTCAGAGCCTACTTGGATTCCTTCATGATTGTGTTTATCGACAACATTCTGGTATATTCGAGGAGTAGAGAGGAGCATAAGCAGCATATGAGAGTTGTCCTTCAGACCTTGCAAGACTACCAGTTATATGCCAAATTCACTAAGTGTGAGTTTTGGCTTAAGTTTATGGCATTCGTGGGGCACGTGGTTTCTGAGGATGGGATTATGGTGGATCCGGTAAAGATTGTGGTAGTTTATGATTAGGCTAGGCCTACTTCTCCTACCGAGGTTTATTAGTTTCATCGGGTTGGCAGGTTACTACATACTATTTGTGGAGGGGTTTTCTTCTATAACAGCTCTATTGACTAAATTGACTCATAAGAACTTCCCCTTCTAGTGGTTAGATGAGTGTGAGTCGAGCTTTCTAAAGCTCAAGGCCTTATTGACTTCAGCTCCGATTCTTACTCTTTCGGTTGAGGGCCAGGGGTTTTTACAGTGTATTATGATGCTTTCAATATTGGTTTGGTTTGTGTGTTGATGTAGCAGGGCCAAGTTATTGCTTATGCTTGCAGACAACTGAAGGTTTACGAGGAACTACCCTACTCATGACTTAGAGTTAGCAGTGGTAGTCTTCGCATTAAAGATTTAGAGGCATTATCTGTATGGCATGCATTTTGAGATCTTCACTGACCATCATAGTCTTTAGTGAATCTTCATCCAGAAGGATCTGAATTTGAGGAAGTGCAGGTGGTTAGAGTTACTGAAGGACTATGAAATCTCCATTCTTTATCATCCAGGCAAGCCAAACATGGTAGTGGACGCCTTGAGTCGGAAGGCATGGAGTATGGTAGCTTGGTTTCTTAGCAGTGGAGGAGCGAGCTTTAGCTTTGGACATCCAGTCCTTGGCTAACAGGTTTATTAGACTTGACATTTTTGAGCCGGGTCATATCTTTGCTTGTGTTGAGGCTAGATCTTCCTTGTTGGAGCAAATTCGGGCACAATAGTTTGATGATGCGAGGTTGAGGATCATTTATGACAAGGTGTTGAGTGGTGTGGCTAGGAAGGCGACCTTAGATTCGGAGGGTGTTCTGAGGATTGAGGTCGTATCTGCGTTCCTAGAGTTGGTTACCTGGTTAGATTGATCTTGGAGGAGGCTCATTGTTCTAGGTATTCCATTCATCCTGGGTAGCTATGATGTATCGTGACTTGAGGCAACACTACTGGTGGTGTGAGATGAAGAGGGATATCTTAGATTTTTTGTCTAGGTGCTTGAACTGTTAGCAGGTGAAGTTTGAGCACCAGAGTCCAGGTGGTTTAACTCATAGGCCACCCATTCTAGAGTGGAAGTGGGAGCGGATAGCTATGTACTTTGTAGTCGATTTGCAATATACTTTGTCAAGGTTTGATGCTATTTGGGTCATCGTGGACAGGTTGATGAAGTCTGCTCACTTTCTGCCAGTTCATACTTCCTACAGTTCTGAGAGGTTGGCTCAGATTTACATCCGTGAGATTGTCCATTTGCATGGGGTGCCAATTTCTATCATTTTCGACTATGGTACTCAGTTTACTTCGTGCTTCTGGAAGTCTATTCAGAGAGATTTGGGTATTAGAGTTGAGCTTAAGACTTCTTTTCATCCGTAGACTGATGGCCAGTCAGAGCATACTATTCAGGTTCTGGAGGATATATTACGGGCTTGTGTTATTAATTTCGAGGGTTAGTGGAACCAGTTCTTAGCCTTGGCAGAGTTTGTATATAATAATAGTTACCATTCTAGCATTCAAATGGCTCAGTTCGAGGCTTTGTATGGTAGGCGGTGCAAATCCTTGGTGGGTTGGTTTGATGCCTTCTAGGTTAGACCGTAGGGTACTAATTTGTTTTATGATTCGATGGATAGAGTTTGGGTCATTCAGGAGATACTTTGCACTATCCAGAGTAGGTAGAAGAGTTATGCTAAACGGAGGGTTTGAGACTTGGAGTTTATGATTGGTGATAGTGTGTTCCTCTGGGTGTCTCCCATGAAGGGTGTGATGAGGTTTGGAAGGAAGGGTAAGCTCAGTACTAGGTTCTTTGGTCCATTAGAGATCCTTTATCACATTAGAGAGGTTGCTTATGAGTTGGACTTGCCTCCTGCTCTTTCTGGTGTCCATCTAGTTTTTCATGTTTCTATGCTACGACGGTATGTTCCGGCTGAGTCTCACTTGCTTCAGTGGGATTCTGTTCAATTGGATGAGTCTCTAGCTTTTGAGGAGGAGCCAGTTGCTATTTTTGACAGGCAGGTTAGGAAGTTGAGGTTCAAGGAGATTCCATCATTTAAGGTATAGTGGCGGCATGGTCCTATTAAGGAGTCTACTTAGGAGATCGAGATCGACATACGAACCCACTATCCTCATCTTTTCGAGCCTTCAGGTATCTTTCTTTCTCTAACTTTTGAGGATGAAAGCCCTTTTAGTAGTGGATGTTGTAATGACTATCTAGGTCATTTTCTTGATTTTCATACTTTTACTGCATTTCGAGCTTTCTCACAGTGGTCACAAGTCAATTATGACTTACCAGAACTAACAATTTGGATCCCGGACTGTTTGTTTGTGTTTTAAGCTCATTTCCCTATTTTACAACTCTTATAGCTAGTAGAGTTGACTTTGGTCAACATTCAAAGAAAACGTCCTCGGATGGAAATTTCGTCAGCACTGTTAGCTCCAAAATGTCGACTTTAGGCAAGAGGGACCTTTGGTTTGGGTCCCGAGGCTTCCGAACTCATTTTGGGCTATTGGATTTTGTTTTGGTAAAAGTTGGTTTTTGGATGTGGGGCAAACTTTTCATTAAAACGATCTCCATTGGGAGTTTTGTCGATTTCGTTAATCCAAAATGCTATTTTTAGTTAAGTAGCATAGTTCATTTGCATAATGAATCCCAAGAGTTCATCAGGTGATACTTTAGTTGCCAAAAATATGTTGTTAGTTGGTTGTTGTTGCAGCACTAGCCAACCCTTCGCCCATGTGGAGGGTCGGCTGGGTGCGCGTAAAAGGCGTCGGGCCTGCCCCTTGTTGCCCTTCTCCCGCGCGTTGGCTTGGCAGGGTGCACGTGTCCGCGCATACGGTAGCCAGCCCGCGTGCCTGTAGGCGTGGCACCTGGCCTGTCCTCCACATGCCCTGTGCGTGCGCGTGCGCGGTGGCTTGGCCGCGTGCGCATAGGCCTGCGTCTGGCACCTTTATAAACTCCAACTTCGTTTTCTCCTCAAATTTTTCTTAAAACTCCATCAAATTAAGCTTCCAAGAGCTGGTTTGGAGCCTAGTATTCACTCTCCTTTATTCTAGTAAGTCCCATTGTACTCTTCTTCTCTTTCCGTTGCTTAATTCTCGTTGTTTTCGTTAAATTTTTTATGATTCCTTGTTTAAATTTCTTGATCAAGTGGACTTTGGGGCTGTTTTGGGCCCCAAAACGAGTCTAGTTTGTGCTCAACTTTTGGGTATGGGTTCCTAAATCTGTTGTGAACATAATTGTAAAATTTGTTTTTCATTTTGTTGCATGGGGCTCGAGGGTCATTTTTTGACCTGATTTCCGACCTGAATTTTCGTATAGCAATATGGGTGTCATTCTTCTCATCTTGACACCAGGAGTATGTTATTGATAGCGTGGCAGCTTTCTAAGACTGTTCAAAAGGGAAAGACACATTAGTGATGGTTCGTGTTTGCAGTTCGGCCCCGAGGTAGGCTACAATTTATTTTTCTTAGACTTGGCTTAGTTTGATTCTATATTTTGTAAATTATTAGAATGTTAGGTAGTATCTTAGAGTAGAAATAGGATTAAATCATGTGACTGTATAAATTGGCCATTTTGAGATCGTAGAGTAGGTGCTTTTAGTTATTTTCGTGGTTATTTTCCATTCCTTCCATTTTATTTACTGTATTTGTATATTTGTGGGCCCGAGGCCATAGCATGGACCGAACGGAGTGCCAGGTCAGTTATCTTGTTTGGACGGTGCTTTACCCTGATTGACTGATATTCTCTGAATTTGGAATCATATATCATTACCTTTTTGCATGGTTATTAGTTTTGGAAATGAAAGAAATACGAGATTTTTGGTTCAAATTTGGGATTTTACTTGACCACTAGTTTTCAAAGAGAAAGGAAAGTACCATTGTTATGCTGGTCCGAGGGACATTTTTGGACCCTTTATCTATTTTTACTTTTCTGTAGATGAGTCCGAGGCACGATTCTGGGCGGTCCGAGGAGCACATATCTGAGTTTTACTTTTATGCATATGTTGATGAGCTCGAGGTTCCTTTCGGGCGCTCGGGGTACCAGATACCGAATTTTACTTTTCTGCATTGGCCATACTCCGCATCATATTATCTCACGAGGTATTGCATTGCATTATCTATGTGTACTTGGAATGCTCTACCTGTTTTTCATTATTATCTTCGCCATTGGATAGATGGTTCAGTTTTTCTGTTGATAACTAGATTTAGGTGAATCCCTGTAGTTAGCTTACTTTCCTATAGTTTATATTATATATTATCTTTTTGAGCTCGGTTGGCCTATGATGCCTACTGGGTACCCATTATTTTAGTACGCATACTACACTCTGTATCTTTTTTTGGTGCAGCACCTAATACGAGCCACCCTCGTTGATCCTCCTATCGTTCGTAGCAGCTTATGTTCGGATCGTGGTAAGCTCTCGACGTTTTAGAGACTTTTACTGTTTTTCATCTATCTTTCTGTCTATACTTTGTATTTTGGATAGACAGTACTTGTTGTACAACTACTCCATACTTTAGACACTCTTGTACCGGTGACACCAGGTCCGGTGTTGGTTCTTGTGTATACATTATCTTCTCGGCCACTTTAGGGCCATTTTTGTATATTTATTACAGTTGGTATGTATCTATACTGTTGTCCCCTATTTCTTTATGTTTTATCTTCCGTTTTCCTTATTTATATTGTATCATTATCTTTCGTACCTTAAGGTTGGCCTGCCTACCGGGGGGTTATGTAGGCGCCATCGCGGCTCGATTTTGGGTCGTGATGGTTATTTCCTCTATCTCAATTAATGTGATACAAATGAAATTTGGATTCAGTTAATTTTTTTATATATATATTTTAAAAATATTTTAAGTTGTTAATTATTGTGATTTATAGTACTTTTTACGTAGTTTTTACATAATATATGTTACTCCCTTCACTCTAATTTATGTGGCACATATGAAATTTTGAAAGTCAACTAAATTCTTATATGTTTTTTTAGATATTTTGAATTAATAATTATTGTAATTTATAATACTTTTTATTTGATTTTCGAATATACTCGGCTAGAAATAGATATGTCAACGAATGACTACCTACTTCTAGCCGCTTACTAATAGTTAGTAATCATAGGAGTAGCAATTTCCCCCAGATTTATATTATTCATAATATATTTGTTTTAGCTTAATTAGTCATAGTAAGAATTGGCAATTCAAAAAGTTTATGACAATTGAAGAAACCTTGTCAAACAAGTTTTGATAATGAGGCAAAACCTATTTTTGATAAAAAAATATTTATGGAAACTAACTATAAAAAGGTAATATCCGTCAAAGAAGGAGAGATCAAAATGTGTAAATAAAGAGAGATCAAAACATGTAAAGAAAGAAGAAAGAGGCACGTCCAAGTTCAACAAGGAGAGATCAGAGGCGGAGACCAACTCCTACAAGGAAAAGACTATATTTTCCTATCAAAGTAAGGAGAGCTTGTGACTTCTATAAAAGCATTGGAGCAAAGAAGAATTCAACTACCTATTGCACAAAACTGAGAAGGAGTATTCTCAAGCAATAGAGATCTTAAGCAAGCTAGTCCAAAGAAGACATAAAGAGTGAGTTGTTCTTAGTACAACCATGTGTGGTTGTTAAGACATAGAGTGTGTGTTTGTGAGGCTTGTAACAAGAAGTGAGTTTGGCTTCTCAAGAGAGAGATAAAGAGAGTTTGAAACAATAAGAGTTTATTATTTGAGTTCAGGTACTAGAGCTAGTTCCTTTGATTATTGAGTTGTAATCATAAAACTTGAAGTTGTGAGTAAAGGTGAGTTCGTGGTTTTGTCTCCTGGAGTTAGGGAGTTTTCCACGTAAAAGTTTGTGTGTTAATTTACTTACTGCTTTAAGAGAAATTGTGCCAAGGACTAGGTTCCTGAGACAAGTAGTGGGCACCTACTTTCTTCAATTGGTATCAGAGCAGGTCTTTTCATTAAATGCTAAACACCTGAAAAGAATATGGCTGCCTTTCCAACTGCTCAGGAAGGTTCCTCTCAAACAAGACCACCACTGTTCAATGGTAAGTATTATGGATGGTGGAAGAATAGAATGTTGGATCATCTCATGGGTGAAAGTGCTGACTTATGGAATATTACTTGGATGGCCCCACTCTCCCTTTGAAGGCAGCTGAGGAAGGAAAGGAACCTGTTCCGAAGGACAGGAAAGAATGGGATATTGCCGACAAGATAGCTATGCAGAATAATGCCAAAGCTAGGAAAATTCTGATTTGTGGGATTGGACCTGATGAATATGATAGAATTCCTCCTGTCAAATGTTAAGCAAATATGGGACACACTTCAAACTGCTCATGAAGGCACCACTGCTGTAAAGAAGGCTAAGATAGACAATCTAAATAGACAGTATGATTTTTTTAGAATGAAGGAAGGAGAAACCATTCAGGACATGCACACCAGGTTTACAACTATACTAAATAAAATCTATTCCCTAGGGGAGAACATCCCCACAGGAAAGGCTGTCAGAAAGCTTCTAAGTGTACTGCCAAAATCTTGGGAAAGTAAAGTAAAAGCAATCATTGAAGCTAGAAATCTGGACACCTTGGCTATGGATGAACTCATTGGGAATCTGACAACATACGAACTAAAGAAGAATCAAGAGAAGGACATTGGAACTAAAAGGAAGGATAAATCTTTGTCCCTTAAATCCACCGAGGTTGCTAACTTTGAGGAAGAAAATTTAGCATTGGTTACCACGAGGTTTCAAAGGATGTTTAGCAAAGGGCAAAACCTTCAGAAAAGTTCCCCTCAAGTTGAAGAAAATGATGCTCAGTTGTGCTACAAGTGTGGAAGTCCTGATCACTTTATTAGATTCTGCCCTCTGTGGGCTATGGACCATGAAAAGGCTCCCACAGAAAAGCCCAGATATCAGAGCAAGGACCTCACACTTCCATACCACAGAAGGATGGACTCACAAGAAGTTGACATAGCTGTTCAAAAGGCTCTAACTTCCATGGAAGATCACAATGATGATGAGTCTGATGATGAAGATCCCCACAATTTATCACTAATAGCCATAAGGAACACTGAGGGGGATTATGAAAAAGAAGAATTAGCAGAATCAACCCTTGCCCTCATGGCAGGCTCAAAATCTGACAATGACATTGAGCAAGAAGAGTCCAGGTAAGGGAAGAGAGGAGAGAACAAGCCTTGGTATCTTGACAGTGCCTGCTCTAGACATATAACTGGAGGCAAAGATAATTTCCTCTCTCTCTTAGACTTTCAAGGTGGAAGTGTGGCCTTTGGTAATGGAAATACTGGTGAGATTATTGGCATAGGAAAGGTGGGGAGGTCTGACTCTCATGCAATAGAAAATATGTACTATGTGCATGGATTGAAACACAACCTACTAAGTGATAATGCTCAAATCGTGCTCTCCAAAGTTGAAGGTCACTGCGATCGTCAGAGCAAAACAAAATTTATAATTCCCAATGAGTGTCGGGGTCGTATCCAAGGGAACAATATAGTCTCAATCAAGCTAATAGAGAATCCAAGCAACTTATTGAAGTTCAATCAACAAAAGGGAAAAAGGTGTCTAAAAAGGGGGGTTTTAGACTACAACTAAAGATAAAAGAAAATCAAATAAAAGATAAAGTGATCAATGGCTTTCACCTTTCTTTCGCCAAGCAAGGACAACAAGGGAGACTTGGGAATGGAAATTCAAATCACAAGACTTGCACCCGATTAACACTTAGGTAGTCTTGGTTGAAGGTATGCCTAACCATCTTTCGACCAATCGAGCATATATCTCGTGTGTTCTCTCGAACCACCACGAGTAAGTAATAAATCAACCAATTAACTTGGGTGAGCTGGGTTATCTCTAACCCCAACTCTTAGATAGGAGTTTCCAGCAACCAAATTATCTCTAACCTTAGTCTAGAGTGGAAACCCCAAATCCCCACTATTGAATCTTCCCAAATTTAGGGAAATTCTCTCTCAAGCAACAACCCAAATTAGAAAGCTAAGTCAATGTTTACAACCATTGACTATAAATTCAAGCATAGAGGATTCAATAGACCCAAATAATCAAACAAGAGCAAAATCTATATATGAATTCAATACCCAACAAGTATTATCTCTAATACAACACCCAAATATCAAGTCAACAATATACCAATAAAATAGCAATTAAGAACAAGAGTTTGAAGAATGGAACTTAAGATTTTACAATACAAAGCATCCAAATATTCACTCCTATGGTGTTGGTTGATGAACTTGCTCTCCAAGCTTGCCAAAAGATGTGAGAATAGCCAAAGATAGATTCCAAAATGTCTCTGAGGTGTTTTATATGAATTGGGGTTTTTCATGATGTGAAATGACCAATTGGGCCTTAACTGGAATCCATCAGCCGCACTTGCGGAATTTTAGCCGCATGTGCATTACCGCAGGGGCGACTCTTGTAGCACAGGGGCGTGGTCTCTCTAGCGGACTAAATGGTGCAGGTGCACCTATGGCAGTTAGGCACAAGGGTCGCTGGTGTGCTCTTTGGATCGCTCCTACGGAAGCACTGCTGCGCCTAACAGTTCGCAGGGGCGACTGACCTGTTGCTAAAGTGGAGACTTCTCCCTTTTTTCTCCAATTTTCGTCCCTTTTGCTCTACTTGTTCCAAGTATCCGCAGCAACACAAATCACCTGAAATATACCCAAAACATGCCATAAGTGATCTCATATCATCATTAAAAGACACAAAAGCATAAGAAAAGAGATGTAAATAAGTGGTAAATCCACCACTTATCAACACCTCCAACTTAAGTTCTTGCTTGTCGTCAAGCAAATTTGCAATCAAACCATAAGAAGATTCCAATTTCTTTAAGCACAAGGGCCATCCTCTCCTATTCACAACCCACTTTTCAATTTAAGCTTCATAGATATGATGTCGGTTGGTACTAATAATTATTCAATCACAAAAGAATGCTCAACAAAACAATCCTCTCATTTTCACAAAAAAATTCAAGAGTTGCAAAAGGCTTACAAATATGACCAAGTGACAACAACCAATCCTCAAGAAATGACTTATGACCACTAGCACTAATCATGCTCATTTGATTCCTTTTTGGGAAGTAATGACATCACCGCTATCTAAATTTGCATGCCCTCACAACAAAGAAATTCCCTAAAACACACTATTCATGATGGTAAAACAAGGGACAAATGCACAACGCTCACACTCACAAAGAACCTCAAGTGCAAACAAGCATCAAACCATAAGTTTGCCCTTATTTTAATCCATCACTAGCTCAAAAGTGATCGGTTGGAGATCTCAAAGGACTTTTCTAAGCTTGTAATGTAGGCTAGGGGAAGGGTAGGATAGCATTTTGGATTAGAGTGAATACCTCCTCCTTGAACACTACACAACTTTTTAATTTGAAACCAAAGCCATTTCTTTTCATTTTCTTTTAATACAAGGCACCATTTCACTCAATTCACATGATGCTCCACTTTTGTCATTCTATTCACCTTGGAGGATTCACTTTCTTTCCTTTCTTTCCTCTTTTCCTTTTATTATTGCTTTTTTTTCAATTTCCATCTTGTTTTTGGACAATTCTTTTTAGGATTCGCCCACAAACCAAGTTTTACTCACTTATCACTCCTCCAAGGTACTTCTTCATCACCTCCAACTTAGGCTTTTAGCCTCGATTTCACACTTGTGAAGTTCAAAGAGGGATGGTATTAAAAGAGGGATTCGTTTTCAAAATGGTTCAAGGCTTGTACCAAGGTTGCCAAAGAAGAGGTATTAGGCTCAAGAGGGGTGACTAGTGATACAATTTGAGTACAATGGTGGGATTTAAAGCCTTAGTAGGCTTCAACAATCACAAAGAAGGCCTAAGGTCATTTCTCCAACCAACACAATTAATATTAGCATTAGAATGACTAACCGGCAAGTTCTAGATGACACAAGCAAGCACGAGAATTATTCAACCAAACTCACCACACATGGCATGCAAATTATTCAAGATGGATCAATGTTCTTTCTATCAAGGATAAATGGAGCCACATTTTGCATCTATGTAATCACTAATTGGTCAAAAGTCACAAAAAGATCAAATGAATTGTCACAAGCATCATTCTTTGCTTTCCAACTACGTCACAAGAAATTTTGGAGGGGTATGCTCAAAACTCAATTCGCATGCAGGACTAAATCTATTAGTACCAATCAAATTATTGTCCAACTTATTTCAAAAGATGATGAATTACCCTTAAGAATGTCGTCACTCAATCTATCATAGGGCCAATTCATCTATCTAAATCGATATGGTACACCTTCACACACAAGCAATCTCATCTAGCCTAGCAGGTACTCAAACTTCCCCTGGCTTTAAACACCAAACAAAGCGATGATTTTCCCTTAAGAATGTCATCACTCAATCTATCATTGGGAATCGTCACTCAAAATCAACCAAAAATGACTAATCCAACCAAATTCAACCAAAAAATGACTAATCCAACCAAATTTCAAATAACACAAAATTCGACGAGGGCAATATCCAACAAACAAGCCCGACAAGGGCAAAAACACAATATCCAACAAACAAGCCCGACAAGGGCAAAACACAATATCTAACATGGGTAAAACATCATCCCCAACTAAAAAGTAAAGCATGGTCCTCAATGCAAAATAAAGAAATGAAAGACAAGGGTAAAAAGTCTGGGGCTCCCTGGAGTCTGCATCAGACTAGCAAACTCAGGAGTATGCTGCACCATGCTAAGCATAGGACTGTGCCTCATCATCATCATCCTCCTCACTCTCTTCCTTAGACAGGAAATAGTACTCCTCACTGTCATCATCTTTGGACACTAGGATCTTCTTGCTCGATTGTCCCCATTTGAAGATGGATTTGATACCTCTTCACATTTTGACCATGAATTTGTTCCTCTTTTTGTTCTTTTTCTTCTCATCCTCAAAATCTTACTGAAGAGATGCATGAGCCTTGGCAGACTCAACAAAGTCCTGCTCAAGCATCCCTACTGAGGCTGTCACTGTGGCAATGGAATTGGTCTGCTGCTTCTGTGCCTCTAAGTATGACTGCATCTCTGCTCTGGTAAATAGATCAGCTAACGGTGCTGGCTGTGTAGAGATACTGGGCATCTGACTCATGATCTCTTGGATGGAAGCTAACTAAGAAGTAATCGACCCAAATGGGCCCTCAGCCTGAGTACCCTGAGAGGAATAAGGCGAATCTACTACTATATCAATCTTCCTCTTCTTACTCTGTAGCGCGCCTCCTTCCCTATGCACCTTCAATGGATGGTAAGCTTTATCAGGTGCCACCCAATTATCCCTAGGACATTCAGAAACCTCAGCTAACTAACACAACTCAGTAATCAAAGAGGGTAACATCAAGGTAGGGCTGTCCTAAAGAAAATACTCCCTCAGCTCTCGGACCATATAGTGACAGGCATTCATGGGAATGTCGTCAAGAATGCAAGCGATCATCCTAGCCCAAAGAGGAGATACCCCAGATTTATGCCCGAAAGGTGACACATGGCTACAAATAATCTCGTGCCACATCCTCGCCTCAGCTGTGAAAGTCTTTGATGATATGGACTTGAGAGTTCTTTCCCAACTCACTGTCACTCCCTGAGGACACAACTTAGACACCAACCAAGTGCCCGAACATGAGTCCTTTTGTTGCATAGGCTCAAGTGGATGGTTGGGCAGCCCATAATGTGCATTAATCTGTTCCGGCCTAAATTTCACAACTTTCCCCCTAATGATGAGCTCCGGGTTGTTGAAGTCCATATGCTTTAAGTTTGCGTAGAACTCCCTCACCTATTCCTTATTTTCCTCACAAGGGGTAGGTATGAAACATGTCCATCCCGTAGTCAAAAGACGCCCATAGAAATCTAGCTTAATCTTTTTAACAAGGAGGTTCTTGTAGTAGTGGCGCAAATAGTCACGGGACATGAACCTTGAGGTGTCATATGGTTCTTCCGCAGCTTCCCTCTTAATTGCGTCTCCCAAAGGTTCATTATCAACAAGGTCGTGATCTATTTTTGAAGCTTGAAGTACCTAAAAATGTGGAATCAAGTTAGAAGAAGTGTATGAGCATGTTCAACAATTCAAAACCAAGCATGTGGGCTAAAGAAATAATTTTTTCGACTTCGGGAAGACATGGAAGCACTGCTACTATTTTGAAGAAAATCTGCCAGTAGTCGCACCTGCAGAATTTTTCATTTTAGGTGCGGTGGCGCACTAGCGGTCTTACCCAGCGCACCTGCACTTCCTTGAGTTTCCATGATAGCCGCAGTTGTGGCCTAACGCCCCTGCGCCTTCAGGACTACACTTGCGGCGGCGTCTTCTTTGGCAGAGAATTCTGAAATTTACACCATTGTTCATACTATATACTATAAGCATTCAAAGCTTCACTTTTATAAGAGCAGGCTTCAAGATTAAATGGAACAAGACACATACCTTGAGGATTTATAGTGGGGGTCGAATTTGGACCTTGAGACCCTTTTCTTTCTTGCACAATCAAAAGCTTCTTCCCTTTTTCTCCTTTGAAAATTCTCTTGAGTAGTAGTGGGGAAGTGCAATGTGTGAGAGTGAGAGAGAATTAGTGACATATTAAGGAGTTTAGAAGAGAGGGTGATGGGAACAATTGGAGAGAAGTTGGGCATTTGAAAGGGTGTGTGCCCTTTTATTTTCTGCCAACAGAAGTCGACAGGTGCACCTGTGCTGGCTTAGTAACTGGTACACCGCCGCCTCTGTATCGGTTAGTCCTCTCCTGTTTCATCGCACCTGCGACACTTTACACCGCAGGTGCGCCTCACCTAGAAATTTCTGCCAAATTTTTCTCAACTTACTGGTTTGAGATGCGATGGTTGGTGCGACGCGCACAACCACTGGTGCAAAACGCACCAAATTTGCACGCTTCATCATTTATGGTAACTTTACTATTTTTGAGGTGCATTTGGGTGTGCGGCGGGCATATTTTGAGGTGCAAGATGCACCCATTTCACACATTTTGACTTGTTTGGCAGCCATACTGTCTTGGGGTGCGTTTGCATGTGCAATGCGCATACTTAGATGTGCGTTAGCACCCCATCTAGCATTTCATTTTGGCACCTTTTTTGGTCCTTGATTAGATTTTTATGAGGCCTCTACTTCTCAACCTGCCCAAACAAGTCAAAAAGACTTGAAACTTTATGGATTAGTCAAAAATCTACACTAAGCTACTCTAATAAAGAAATAAATTTGTTTTAAGATACTTCACAATTTTGAAATGATGGGTTGCCTCCCATCAAGAGCACAATTTAACGTCGCAGTTCGACGCAAGCTACCTCACCATCTAGATCTCCACTTAGAAGACTTGAACCTTTGACCCAAATTTGAATCGAGTTTCCGGTGACAATCTCGGGGTGAAGGTTTAAACATGAGAAGGCCATTCTCTTGATTTCGCATTTCGCACTTTTTGGCCTTCAAGTGAGGAAGGACACTTTGCCTTCTTTCCACGACAAACTCAAAACTGGATAGACCTTCATCCACTCTCCATCCAAGGCCTTCCAAAATCTTGATTACTTCGACTTTCGTCCATTCAATCAAACTTAAGGTCAAACAAAGGTTGAAGTGGGATTTGGGCATCTCCACCTTCAAGCTTGCCTCATTCACAACATCCTCACTTAGAGAAGCTATGACATCATGACCCACATATGGGGTATTTGGTTGCAACACCACCTTCAATTCATGATCCTCCCTTGTGTTTTCCTCTTCTTTAGCCCTTGCATCCACAAAGCCTTGCATTATGGATTACACACTCTCCTCTTAGGTTTCGAGCGAGGCCAAGAGCGTTTGGATCTTGACATATATGCCTTCTTTGCTTGTAAAGTCGTGGTCCTAGTTAAGGTCACAAGCACCACTAGCAACATTGTTAGCACAAGATCGGGGAGGGGGACGATCATCATTGGGGCATTCGCTCCAATGTCCGTCATGACCATCACACAAATAGCAATTGCGCTCATCATAGGAGCGAGAAGGAGAATACCTTCCTCTCCTAGGGCCAATTCTACACCTTCGACCAAGGTGGGGTCCTCCACAATAAACACAATAGTCGAAAATATAAATTGGGATGCAACTATCAACATTTCTAGCATTCAAATAAGCCATGATGCCATCAACAAAATAAAACTAAACAAAAGAAAAACAACTATTCACAAAAATGAACTAGAGTAAGTAAACTCAAATTCTAAACTAACTCAATACGCCAAATTGTTCCTCGGTAATGATGCCATTTTTGAGAACGCTCAAATCGTGCTCTCCAAAGTTTGATGTCATGGCGATCGTCAAAGCAAAATAAAATTTATAATTCCCAATGAGTGTCGGGGTCGTACCCAAGGGAACAATATAGTCACAATCGAGCTAATAGAGAATCCAAGCAACTTATTGAAGTTTAATCAATGAAAGGGAAAAAGATGTCTAAAAAGGGTTTTTTTAGACTACAACTAAAGATAAAAGAAAATCAAATAAAAGATAAAGTGATCAATGGCTTTCACCTTGCTTTCGCCAAGCAAGGACAACAAGGGAGACTTGGGAATGGGAATTCAAATCTCAAGACTTGCACCCGATTAGCACTTAGGTAGTCTTGGTTGAAGGTATGCCTAACCGTCTTTCGACCAATCGAGCATATATCTCGTATGTTCTCTTGAACCACCATGAGTAAGCAATAAACCAACCAATTAACTTGGGTGAGTTGGGTTATCTCTAACCCCAACTCTTAGATAGGAGTTTCCGGCAACCAAACTATCTCTAGCCTTGGTCTAGAGTGGAAACCCCAAATCCCCACTATTGAATCTTCTTGAATTTAGGGAAATTCTCTCTCAAGCAATAACCCAAATTAGAAAGCTAAGTCAATGTTTGCAACCATTGACTATAAATTCAAGCATAGATGATTCAATAGACCCAAATAATTAAACAAGAGCAAAATCTATATATGAATTCAATACCCAACAAGTATTATCTCTAATACAACACCCAAATATCAAGTCAACAATACACCAATAAAATAGCAATTAAGAACAAGAGTTTGAAGAATGGAACTTAAGATTTTACAATACAAAGCATCCAAATATTCACTCCTATGGTGTTGGTTGATGAACTTGCTCTCCAAGCTTGCAAAAAGATGTGAGAATAGCCAAAGATAGCTTCCAAAATGGCTTGGAGGTGTTTTATGTGAATTGGGGTTTTTCATGATGTGAAATGACTAATTGGGCCTTGATTGGAGTCCGTCATCTGCACCTGTGGAATTTTAGTCGTAGGTGCGTTATCGCAGGGGTGGCTCTTATGGCGTAGGGGCGTGGTCGCTGTGGTGGCCTAAATGGTGCAGGTAAGCCTGTGGAAGTTAGGCACAAGGGCCACTGGTGCGCTCTTTGGATTGCTCCTGTGGAAGCGCTGTTGCGCCTCACAGTTCGCAGGGGTGACTGACCTGGTGCTAAAGTGGAGACTTCTCCCTTTTTGCTCCAATTTTTGTCCCTTTTACTCCACTTGTTCCAAGTATCCACAGCAACACAAATCACCTGAAATATACCCAAAACATTCCATAAGTGATCTCATATCATCATTAAAAGACACAAAAGCATAAGTAAAGAGATGTAAATAAGTGGTTAATCCACCACTTATCACTAAGCATCTCTCAAATGTGTGACAAAGAAAATAATGTGTTGTTTACAGCTGCTGACTGTTTTGTGACAAATGGCAACTTGGTGTTGAAGGGAAGAAGACACAAGAATGTGTACAAGGCTGACATAATGGATCCTCTAGAGTATGAGGTAACCTGCCTGAGTGCCATATCCACTAGTTCACTTCTATGGCACAAGTGAATGGTACATGCAAGCTTCTCAACAATCAACAAACTAGTGTCAAAAGGACTAGTACTAGGTCTGCCAAAGAACAAACTGGATGAATCCATAGTATGTGGTGCCTGTGCCAAGGAAAAACATGTGAGATCCTCCTTTAAACCTAAACGGATGGTTAGTACCATAAAACCTCTTCAACTACTGCACATGGATCTATGTGGACCCATGAGGGTTCATAGCAGAGGTAGGAAGAGATATGTATTTGTGATTGTGGATGACTACTCTAGGTTCACCTGGACACTCTTTTTGAGCTCCAAGGATGAAACTTTTGAAGTATTCCAAATCTTTGTCAAGATGGTACAAAAGAAGTTGTGCACTGATGTGTCAGGAATAAGGTTAGATCATGGCACTGAGTTTGAGAACTCAAACTTCTTGACCTTCTGTGCTGAGAATGGAATTGATCATAATTTCTTTGTACCAAGAACTCCTCAGTAAAATGGAGTGGTTGAAAGGAAGATTAGATCTCTGGAAGAAATGGCCAGGACTATGCTAATAGCCAGTGGTATTCCAAAGAGCTTCTGGGCTGAGGCAGTAAACACAGCTTGCTACTTACTAAACAGGTGCATGATCAGGGCTTTGCTAGATAAAACACCTTATAAACTGCTCAAAGGGAGAAAGCCAAATCTAACTTACTTGAGACCTTTTGGCTGTAAATGTTATGTTCACAACAATGGGAAGGATGCTCTAGGAAAGTTTAATGCCAAAAGTGATGAAGGAATATTCTTAGGGTACTCCTCACAAAGTAAAGCCTACAAAGTATTCAACAAAAGAACAAGTTGTGTGGAAGAGAGTATCCATGTCATCTTTGATGAAGAAGATTGTGAAAGTAAGTCCTGTGATGATGACACCAGGATTGGACTAGTTGATGAATCTAATGATGAGCATGATCAAGAGGCTCTCAAAAATAATTCCCAACTGAAGAACAAAAAAAGGTACAGGACTCAGGGGGAACCACTCATGAAGAAGATTCAGCTTATCACTTAGATGCACCAGGACTCTCACAACCTATGGCTGGAAGAAACTGGATACACAAGAGCTCACACCCCATTGAAAATATTATTTCTCCTATAGACTCAGGCATGCAGACCATAGGGTGAAGAATTTGGGCACTTACTCAGCCTACCTATCACTAATAGAGCCTAAGAATATCAAAAAAGCCCTACAAGATGCTGATTGGATTATAGCAATGCAAGAAGAGCTAAACCAATTTGAAAGAAGTAAAGTATGGCACCTGGTTCCCAAACCTGCTGATAGAACCATCATTGGGACAAGATGGGTGTTTAGGAACAAGCTGGATGATCAAGGAGTACTACTAGAAATAAAGCCAAACTGGTGGTACAAGGCTACAATCAAGAAGAATGTATTGACTATGATGAAACATTTGCACTTGTGGCCCGGATGGAAGCAATAAGGATGTTGATTGCATTTACCTCTCATATGGAGTTCAAACTATTTCAGATGGATGTGAAAAATGCATTCTTGAATGGATATATAATAGAGGAAGTATATGTGAAACAACTCCCAGGGTTTGAAAGTTTTGAGCTATCTGAGTATGTCTACAAATTGGACAAAGCCTTGTATGGACTAAAGCAAGCCCAAGAGTATGGTATGATAGACTGTCCTCTTTTCTATTAGAACATGACAATGTGAGAGGGAAGATAGACAATACTTTATCTATTAGAAGACAAGGAAGCAGTCTTCTCATTGTGCAAATATATGTGGATGACATAATCTTTAGAGCTACTGATGATATGTTGAGCAAAGAGTTGCATCCTTGATGAGCAGTGAATTTGAGATGAACATGATGGGTGAGATGACATTTTTCTTGGGACTAAAAATACATCAAACCAGGACTGGGACCTCCATTCACCAACAAAAGTATGTCAAAGAACTTCTGAAGAAATTTGAGATGGAAGAGGCTAAGACTAATGACACTCCTATTGCTACCACTACAAAGCTAGACAAAAATGATGTTGGAGTGGCTGTTGCTGAAACAACACATAGAGGAATGATAGGATCCCTTCTATACCTCACTGCAATCAGGCCTGACATTGTGTTTAGTGTGGGGTTATGTGCGAGGTTCCAATCTTCCCCCAAGGAGTTTCACCTGAAGGCTGTGAAAAGGAGCCCAAGGTACCTCAAAGGAACTCAAGGGCTGGTTCTTTGGTATCCTGCATGTGACTCTTTTGATCTTATTGGCTATGTTGATGCTGACTATGATGGCTACTTGGTGGATAGACAGAGTACTTCTGGTATGGCACACTTTTTGGGATCATGTCTTGTATCTTGGGCTACAAAGAAATAGAACTTTGTTGCACTATCAACTGTTGAGGCTGAATATGTAGCTGCTGCTTCTTGTTGCTCTCAGTTGCTCTATATCAAGCAACAGACCAGTGATTATGGCATAAATCTTGGGTGCATTTCCATATTTTGCAATAACACCAGTACAGTTAACATGACCAAGAATCTTGTCTAGCACAAGAGAACTAAGCACATTGATGTGAGACATCACTTCCTCAGAGATTGTGTAGAAAAAGGACTGATTAAAATGGTGCCTTATAGAACTGATAAACAAATTGCAGACATATTTACTAAAGCTTGGGGAAGAGAAGAATTTGAAAAGAACAGGTTGGCCCTTGGGCTGATCAACCAGCTGTAATTCCTGACAAGGAAGGAGAGCCTCCCTCAAAGAGGGATGAGGGGGTAAGGTGGGAGAAGAATGAATAATGATGATTAAATGAGTTATACAAGACCACAATAGGGCACTGCTAGGATCTGAGGAATTCATCGCATCCCTGTTAAAGAAGCAACTTCACAACAGGGCATGGACAACACTCAAAGATCTGATCCTCAAGGGGCCACCTATTCAGGGGGATTATAGAAGCTGCTCTTGAGGAGATTGCTCAACTGATGCCACTATTTACCTTATTTTTTAATGATGTCAAAAGGGGGAAGAGTGTGTTATGAGTATGTTATTGGTGTTGGAGAGAAATACTGAGATCAAAATGCTGATGATGCTGACCTTTTGAAAATGAGTTCTCAAAAGTTATTTTTTTTCAAAAATAGGATAGAGTTTGCCATCATCAAAAAGGGAGAAATTGAAGAAAACTTGTCAAATAAGTTTTGATAATGAGGCAAACTCTATTTTTGATAAAAAGATATTTATGGAAACTAACTATAAAAAGGTAGTATCCATGTCAAAGAAGAAGAGATCAAAACGTGTAAATAAAGAGAGATCAAAACGTATAAAGAAAGAAGAAAGAGGCGCGTCCAAGTTCAACAAGGAGAGATCAGAGGCGGCGACCAACTCCTACAAGGAAAGGACTGTCTTTTCCTATCAAAGTAAGGAGAGCTTGAGACTTCTATAAAAGAATTGGAGCAAAGAAGAATTCAACTACTTATTGCACAAAGCTGAGAAGGAGTATTCTCAAGCAATAGAGATCTCAAACAAGCTAGTCCAAAGAAGACACAAAGAGTGAGTTGTTCTTAGTACAACCCTGCGTGGTTGTTAAGACATAGAGTGTGTGTTTGTGAGGCTTGTAACAAGAAGTGGGTTTGACTTCTTGAGAGCGAGAGAGAGAGAGAAAGAGTTTGTGAGAGTGTGAAACAATAAAAGTTTATTGTTTGAGTTTAGGTACTAGAGCTAGTTCCTTTGATTATTGAGTTGTAATCATAAAATTTGAAGTTGTGAGTAAAGGTGAGTTCGTGATTTTTTCTCCTGGAGTTAGGGAGTTTTTCACGTAAAAGTTTGTGTGTTAATTTACTTACTGCTTTAAGAGAAATTGTACCAATGACCTGGTTCCTGAGACAATTAGTGAACACCTACGTTCTTCAACAATGTAATTTTTTTTGAGGAGTTCATTTATACAAAAGTAGATAGAAGTTAAAAAAAATAGGGGGAAAAATTCAATCCTCATGCTAGAAATAAAAAACTAATCATATATAGTTAAAATTGATCCTTTTATCTATTATACAACCAATAAAAATGTAAATAAAGAGTAGTAATATTTCTTCTATCTCAATTTATGTGACACTGTTTAAATTTTAAAAGTCAAATAATTTAATTTTGATCATGAATTTAGTATGAAATTTTTATTTTTATTTTTGAAATAAAAATTACATATTTGAAATAAAAATTACATATTTGAAACTAAGTAAAAAATACTATAAGTCATGATAATTACCAATTTCAAATATTTAAAAATATATGAAAAATTACGATAAAAAAAGATTTAGTTAAATTTCAAAATCCAAAAGATGTCATATAAATTGGGATAGAAAATAATTGTAAATAAAATAGTACTCCTTCTGTTCCAATTTATATGACACTTTTCGCTTTTCGGGAGTCAAACAATTTAAGTTTGACCATGAATTTCGGCATGAAATTTTCAAAATTTTTGACATAAAATTTATATATTTGAAAATAACGTAAAAAGTACTATAGTTACAATAATTGATAATTCAAAATATTTAAATGATATATAAAAAAATTATGGTAAAAGATAGACTTGTTTGAATCTCGAAATCCGAAAGGTGCCACGTAAATTAAAATGAGGAGTAATACCATAAATAGCAAATGTAAAAAGAACTAGTACAATGGTGGGCCCGTAAATTGCGGCTGATGTTCAATAAGGTGAAGATTTCAGTGGGACACACCTTTATACCCATCTCAGTACGGATGAAATTAAATAGAAGTCTCGTGGTTTTTTCATCCAAATAGGTAGAAGTACACCCACAACTCCAATTGTACAACAAGCAGCATGCAAGCACAAATATAGAATACCAAAACTGACCCATGTCGGCAAGGAGGACAACGGTAAGCTCGTGAAACTCCTCCTTATATATAAGTACTAATAACATAGGCGGAACTATTTGAGACCTTTAAAGTTGACATCAACTTCTATTAAGATAACTTAATTAAGTTTTGTTTATTTTAACTATTTTTAAGATAACTTAATTAAGTTTATTTATTTTAACCACTTTTAAGTAAGGTTCTGCTTTATCATTTAAACATTTTTTACTGACTTGGCACATTATATGTACTATACTCATTCTTAGCATATGAAAAGTGTTTTTTTTGGGTAAAAAATAATTTTTTTCTTTCTTCTTCTTCTTCACTTTTTATCCCTACTGCCTACTCCACCTTTCATCATAGAAAATCTTACAAATTATGAAAAACAAAATAAAAAATCGTCACACTATTTGAAAAAATTTATAAGAACATGGAAGAAAAAAACATGAAAAATTAAAAAAGAATAGAAGACAAAATCTATTATTGTTATCGAAAAATCACTATCAGCAAAATAGTCCTCCGACCATTTCCTCAAATTTAAACTCCTTGTTACCACCGTAATCGCCCATCTCCATCATTTCCTTCGTCCCCCACTACAAGAATCCATTTTTCACCTTTCAAAACAAAATAATTGAAACTCTATTTTTAAATATCTATAATTTGGAATTCTTGATTTTAAAACGTTGTTTGAAGACTTGAAAAATAATTTTTAATGTAAAATGCTAAAAAGAATTATTTAAATACTATTCCGACACTTTGGATTGATCTAATGAAAACAAAAAAAAAGTGGAAGAAGAACAAGGAGGGGGGGGGGGGGGGAACGTGCCCGGAAGAAAGGGCGAAGGGGAGTGAGGTAAGTTAGGGTGGGAGTACAAAATAGGTATTTTTTATTTTTATTTTTGTTGAATTTTTTTTTATAATTTTTTTTAAAATTATTATTTTATTCCTAAATATCACATGTCATTTTGAATTAATCATCATGTTATGTCATTCTCGAGTGTATTACACACATTTTATAATTTTAGTTGATTGTTAAAAAGTGTCAAAATAACATAGCGAGATCCTACTTGAGTTGTCTAAGTGAAAGTTGGTGTCAACTTTAAGAAACTGTATGGATAGCCTTTCACGAGGTGCGTAGCATTCTTTATAGCCGTTATGAAAGCTCCCGAAGAGAAAGAACGGGGAGTTGAGGTGGTTAGACCTATACCCCGAAATGGGAGCAGAGCAGTCAAAGAATGAACCAAACCAAATGATTGTTCTAGAATGGCATGCTGAAGAAGAGCCAGGGGATCGGTCCGAGATCCAAAGAGCCTTGGATCAACTTGAATTGGCCAAGATTAAAGAACAAAAAGATCGCTTGGCCGA
>QJPP01004239.1:37500-52785 GCA_003996215.1 Jaltomata sinuosa
TATCAATAAGTACATAGTTTTTTTATAAATATTATTAAATAATGCATTTGAGTTACGGTTGTTTTTTAATTATTTGTTCTCAATTAAAAAATCGTTTAGTTTCTTATTAATTCGAATTCATAATATAGCTCATCCTAGTTTTCAATTTTTTTTATTCATTAACAAAAAAAGTTCTCTTATCAAAGAATAACAACTCAAAAATTAAATAAATAACAACTGAATAGACAATTAAAAAAATAATATATATTTTGTGAAACAACAATGAATACAATATTGACAATCCAATTGAACATATATAGACGGTAAAATTAAAAATGGTAGGCCAAATTAATTTATTTTATTTCAAATTCCTTAATGTTGGGAAATTTTTTAACGTATAAACACATTCTTATATATAGAAGAGCGATAGAAAACCAAAGTCGTCATGTTTGCTTGTCGACCAAGGGGCGATTTTGGTATATTAAAAGTTAATTTCTTTGACCGACTTGTATCAAATGTTGTTATGGCCATATTTTTTCTTGGCCGGACAAAAATGCCAAAGGACTTTTATTTCTTTATTCATCTATCCTCTGGAAAAAACACTATTTTCCTGACCTTGTGGACCCCATCCGTCGGTACCAATATTAATTGAGCTACGCGCCTCATACCTTTTTAGCAATTGATAATGTGATCTTCGCTTTTATTTGCAACTGTTTTAAATTGAGCCATCCCAAAAAGTGAGCCCCATTGATCTTTTACATGACACTTCGTGCTTTTTTCTTGTCTCTCCTTAGCATTTTAAGACTAGATGGTGTTTGCCCGTGCAAGCACGGGCGCAAGTCTTTGCATCAACGCGTGTATTTTATTTGGAGAAACGTTATATGAAATGTCAAAAGAAATGTATTTCAAAAGGAGGAGGTTTTGATGCCTGCAGACCCAACAAATCACTTACAAATACTGTTACATAATAACATATTCAGTGTAACCTCCTATAAATACTACATAAATAGATATCAGCTTTTCACAAAGCCTTTTCTGGAATCAAGAAGAGCAAGCAGAAACTTCCTGGTATATCATTTGAGTAAGGCGAATATGTATTGCTTTTGAATAGTATGAACAAATAGCATTAAATGACTTCAAGCAAATGGTTATACTCTCTACAAAAGTCGAGAGCTTTTGGATGTTGCACAGGATCTATTTGGCAGTGCGGCCTTTATAGCAAACCACTTGAAAGAATGCTTACAGTCGACTTACCTGCACTTGCATAGAATGGTTTACGATAAATTAATTTGTCAATGCTATAAATCACAATCTAATAGAAACTATGTTCACTGAATAACAAAGAAGTGTATGCTGTGAAGAAACATATGAACACAAAGTCTTAGTGATCGCTCTTGTTGGGTCACAACCAACATCACATAGGAAGAAAATCAAGAGTAACATAGAATGTAATATTTCATTTCACTCCCGATCAGTTGATTAATCTCGACTAAATCATAATGACTTTGAAATACTACATAACAAAGAGTAATTTAAGCATTAGAGAAGAAGTATAGTCTCAAAACAAATCGACATAAAGCCAACGGAAACTTACCACCAAAATGGTTGTCTGATTCTTGCAAGAAGTACTGGAAAAGAAATCTATTTTTCTGCTGGAGCATGAATTTATTACGTGAAGAGGAAACACAAGAACACCACTTGGTTGAGACTCCTCCACCTTGCATCCCTGAAGAGGAAGGACATAAATCCTATGAAACAATGTTAGAATCAGATGCTTATACATGCACAACAGGGGAATACAAGCATACATGTACTTTAAAAGGTGTGAATAAAAGGCTCTCGAACGTAAGCAAAGATTCACTATTATAATAATATCTCATAATTAAAACGCAATAAACTTGATAAAGATCACTAAAATTCAGTATTATGAAGAATTAACATTCAACTCTATCAAAAAAAACCAAGAAACTTTAGACTACGTAACTTTGCTTTTCTAGAAGTACTAACCTTCTGGCATTTATTTTTATGTTAAAAGAAGAAAATTAACATCTACAGTTGCTGTAGAATCAAGGACTACTAATATAAGCGAAAGAAAATCTAGATTCCGCTGATTTTATCCTAAAGAATAAGTGATTCCTAATTTTAGGTTTTTGACACGTTCTTTTTTAGATTATCATCTTATATAGCTGTTAGTTCTACAGAGCATGTACTGATTCAAAAAATCTGAAAGTAGTAAATAAACTCTCAAAAATTGATAATTCCAACTTACTAAAGCTCGAGGTAAACATGTCTCCAGACCCTACATAAGAATCTCATTATTCTTAAAAAATAGTTGGACCAACTTATTGGATTAGTAACAGTAACACAGATTGTTCTGCCCCAAAATGAAGCCTCAAAGATAAATTTTTATCTAAACTTGAGAAGCATGACTTAACGATGAATTTATTGAGTTCCAAAAGTTAAATGAGACAGTTTTCTTCTAGCAAAAATTAAATAAATCAGATACTGAATCTCCTGCCCAATAAAAAAATGAATTAACTGATTTTCATATTTATTGATCCTACGAAAAATTACAACTAAAGCGTAGCAGAAATTCAGCTCCCTCTAGCAACAGTTCCTAGCATGCATTGAAAAAATTTGAATACAGTTTATACTCCTAAATCCTAATCTATCATTAGCCAAAAACACGTAAATTAACCTCAGTTACTTCTATTCTAGCAACAGTATTACATATACCAATTTAAATATTATTTTTTTTGCAAGATAATGTATAAGTTGTTCATAGGTTTAAGAGGAGGTAAATACATATCAAAACACCCAAGTAACATAGGCTAGTCGGAGATTGTCCTGTAATTTATTCAGAAATTGAATAAGAGAAAAAAAGATAAACATCGAGACAAAGTAGTCTAGCAACTACAAAGGAATAAAAAAATCTGACACATGAAACGAAGCAAAGGGTTATTAAATCAATTTATGTATGGTGCTAATTTTCAACAACTGGGAATCTGGAAAACTGTCTTCCAAACCCACAATAAAATTACTACCACCATCTTTTAGTACTTTGATACTGAAGACCTATGAGGTGAAACAATTAGTTATTTGTCATGTGCCTGAAGCATCACCATTTCGTTACAAAATTTATCGAAATAATGACTTCAATATTTTACCTGTGAAGTTGAATCAGATTGGCGGATAAGATAACAAGTGCTTGACTTGTATGTTTTTTTCTTCGGATTGTATGAGATGTGGTCTTCTCGAATGAACTCTATGAAAATTGAGTTAGCATATCCAAAAGCAGTCAATTATCTTTCAATTATTTGGTGCCTTGTCTTTATCTTCAAGTAGGATAAACTCGTAAATGTAAATTTTCTTTCCAAAATCACTTATTGTTCTTCTAACTTGCATCCCGGAAAACAAAATAATAACTGACATATCAATTACTTTATGCAATCTTCAATCAATTATAATCCAACAATAACTGTAATTCCAGAAATTAAGAGATTAAGCATACAAATGCAGACATGAATAAAAAAACTGGGATAAACAAAAAGAAAATATACAAAATAAAACTCACCTAATAACTGTATTAGCACATAAAGGAGGCAGAGGAATGAAAGAGACTGACACTGCCAAAGCATGAAAATATAGAGAGAATATTGTAGAGGCGATGGCGAGGCGGTCCAACCACAAAAATGAGATCCGTGAGAAAAAAGTGACACCTGGAGGTCTATTGACACGTAAGTTAATCTAAATGAGCTAATGATATAAATATTTAAACTGTCCTGGATTTTAATTTTTTTGACATATAAACAACCATGTTGATAGTGAGGTGCTTACCCACTCTTCTAATCTATCTATCTATACTATACTATATTAAAAGTGTGAAGCACCTTATAATGTGATTTGAACTTTTTACCCTTCATTAAAAGGGTTTGCTTTAGATAAAGTTGTCTTTTCACCATTTTTCTCAAATAAATTATAATTACACATAAACACTAATATATATTAAAATATTAATAATATTTATACTCTTAAAAGTTCCGCAAAATCCCTAAAGTTCAAAATCCCTAAAGTTCCAAAAAAAAAATTCGACGGCCTTTTCTTAATTTTTGGCATATATATATATATATATATCATATTTTTTACCCTACTTTTTGTAGTAGTATGCACGTTTATATAAATAACATAATTTTTTAATATCTGGAATATTTTTAAAGAAAAAATTATATTAATGTTAATTGTTATTTTCAAATAATTTATTTATTTTATATAATTTTTTAAATTTATTAACATGTGCAACGCACATACATTAAGACTAGTATAGTAGAAAAAGTGTCGCGGCAGTTTAAATGTGGTCATGCATAGTAGTAGTTTTTAAGTGATTTAGTACTTCAAATATTAAATAAATAAAGAAACGTTGGTAAGAATCCAATTACTTCTCCAGTTTGCAATCTTTATTTTAAGAAGTTACAACTAATCAATTTTTATGATTTAAATAAGGAATAATTGCTTAAGAAACAAGTATAATTAGGTAACACCAATTGTAATTTTATGATCGAATTATTGTTACTCTTCTTTTTATTTAGTTATATTTGATTTACTCTTGAAATTTCATTTGTAGGGGAAGTAATATATATTACATGTAAATTACGTAAAAATAATTATAGATTATAATAATTAATAATTTAAAATATTTAAAATAAGCAGATACGAGATCGACGTACCTGCTTGTGCTGCCTGCTTGGATATTTCCTTTTATACTTTCTCCGTTTTAATTTGTTTATCTCTCCAAATTTTATCAGTACCACATAAATTGGGACAGAAGAAAAAGTACTATAAATCACAATATTTAACAACTTAAAATTATAAAGGAAAACAAGCAGGCACCTGGTTGACATGCATGCTTGTGCTGCCTGTTGGATATTTTCTTTTATATTTTCTCTGTTTTAATTTGTTTATCTTACTTTATTTTTAATCTATTATATATCTGAAAATTACATAAAAAGTAGTATAAATCACAATAATTAACAACTTAAAATATTTAAAAGACATAAAAATTTTAGTTGGCTCTCCAAATTTTATCAATACCACATAAATTGGGACAGAAGAAAGAGTACTATAAATCACAATAATTAACAAGTTAAAATATTTTAAAAATATATAAAAAATTTAGTTGACTCTAGAAAACACAATATCTAGTACTCTAATAAATAGAAACTTAGAAATGAAACTACAACATATTACTATTACAAAAATTCTACGACAAATGCAACAAAACTTTAACTTTCTAAAGTCCTAAGGATTCTTATAAGATAGAATATTATTTTATTTTAGGACTTCCTATAAGGTTGAATAAGGAAAAAAATTAATCACTAAAGTCCCAATATTAAAAAAAATTAAATATCTATTGTATTTAGTGTGAAATCAATTTCTAAATGATAAAAAGGTAGATAGTATGTATTTGTGTAACAATAAAAAAAATTAGAATAAAAATTATAAATTTCAGATTGATAAATGATCGTGTTTAAAAGTTTGATCCAATCCAGTAGTTCTTCATTCATTTTGTTCTAAAACTTGCTTCATTGAACAAAAGCATCATAAAAATTGATTGAAAGGTAAAAAAAAGTCGTTTGCTTTTATAAGAGCATTTATATACATGCATTATATGTATATTTCATGTTAATTATTATAAAATTTGTATTACTACACCATTAACGGATTAACATTTAATATAAAATATTAGCATTATGAAGACGCATTGTGTTACGGCTAAAATTATGACAGGTTATGCGGGCACCTACTCGATTCTAATTCGATAGGAGATATTTCTTATTGCCCAATTATTATTAATTTGGAAATAGCTTAAACCAATAACATTGTATACTCCATTCAATGAAACTCATAGTCATATTAATCATCTTTGAAAAACATACAATTCTTTGAAAATAGTAAATACAGCTATCCCCCAAGGACCTAGTCTAGACATGTACAAGAACGTCTAAATACAAAATTATGACAAAAAAATATAAGACACAATTTTCGCCTGCGAAATAAAATACGCAGAAGTTCTTGATGGAGACTCTCCATGTCACGCCCCGAGGCTATCCCCTAGACGTAACACGGGACCTAGGGTCACAAGTAACCCCAAGCTAACCTGAAACTGGCATATCGCAAGCATACTGAATATAATTCTAAACAAACGGAAGCATATCAAATAAGACATAACAGAAGGAGATAATAATTCTAAAGATATCTGAAATAATAGTCTGTCTGAAAATCAAGGGAACTACACAAGCCGAAGTCTGACTCTATGTCTAAAAGTCTCTAATACTGATGAGCTGTTGGGACAAGCCCCCAGCTAACTCCAAATACTGAAACTAAAGACAGACTGACTAACTCAAAAAATATGTAAAAGATAAGTCCTCGAATGATGAGGACTCACCACTGACTGTCGCTGAAATGGAACTGGGCAAGCTAATCACGAGGCTAAAGCTGAGAACCTGAACCTGCATCATCATAGGATGCAACATATAGAGTATGCGTCAGTACTTAGGATGTACTGAACATGAGGGATATGTAAAGCTGACTGAATATGTAAATATGCTAAAATACTGAAAAGCTGTAAAACTGAATTATACTGTAGTACATAGGCCCAAATCATAGTCATGCATAAAAGAGATGATATGCAAGAGTAACCTGAAGATATACTAAAATGTGATAACAAGCATAAACTGAGGGCCGGAGGTACTTTACTAAACTAATACTGTGGGAGAGTCTATTAACCGACATAAACCACGTGAGCTAAATGTGAATTCCAATGTATATGCCCCATCGAGAGGACCCAATATACCTTGCCAGGGTACAAAGGGAATGACTGATGTGATCACTATTTCTGAGACCCAACTGAGGGGCTAAATAACCTACGGTGGCACGTAGTTCTGAGACTTTAAGGGTATGCTGAACCCTGTTCCAAATTGGTGCTAAACTATAATGACCGGGTTCGTCATTATGGATAAACATTTCATGCCAAGTTTCGGGTTAGAATACTTCCGAGTTGGAAGTTGAAAATTCTAGGCTAGGCTAGCCTCGGCCATAATTGGAGTGAGGTATAGTCTAGGGCAATCCGGGTAAGGATTAGGTTTGATGTCTCGATTTGAGCTAGTTTCTATGTAGCTAAGACATAAAGGAGTTCGGGGAACTTTTCAGAATCGAATTCGGATAAGTAGAGCTCCCAGAATTGAGGTTGACGCGAATGGGTTATTCCAGAATGTCGGGGATTCAAGGTGCATTGTAAAAAGGGCTATTTTTAGGAAATTTTTGACATTTTGTCCTTGACGAGCGCTACCGCTTTGCCACGACGACCTCCACTATAGTGGAATAACTACCGTTATAGCGGAAGTTAAAACGGTCAACCTTCGCCATAGCGGTTGACTCCACTACGGCGGTACCGCTATAGCGGAACATGGACATTTATAGCAGAACAGGGACCGCTATAGTGGAGCGACGGGACCAGAAAACCCAGAAATGGGTTTTTAATTTCATCCTCTTCCCTTTAGCCCCAAAAAAAGACGAGAGTTATACCCTGTTGACACCCAATTTTGGCCCTCTTTTTTTCCATAATTAATTTTTATATGCTTCTTAATCCCGAGGACTTTTTCAAAATAATTTTCTTATTCCTATATTCTTTAGTAAAAATTTTGGCACCAATAATCATTTTTAAAATGATTTCCTTTACTTTTTATAATAACAATTACTAAAAATATTGTATCTTATAAAATCACCAAAATATTTTATAATTCATTCTTTTTAACAAGATATTGGTATAGTAACTTTTATTTCAAACTCTAAATGAGATTTGTCGTATCGCTATAACATTTCCTAAATATTGTTCTATCAATTGAGGACTACGATTATGCGTACCAAAATTATGTTTAAGTCAACTATATAAGTATGTGAAATTAATCGGGATGAAAGAAAGCATCGTTAAATTAATTAAATGGAAAAACGATTAGGGAATTTTTTTTTTTTCTACAAACTAATTCATTTACCTATACATGTTTGGGCCAATTTTATACCTCTTTCTACCCAAAACTCCCTAGCCCATTACCCAATTCCTCCTAGCCCAAACCCCCACTTCGTCCACCCTCAACCCCAACTGCCGACAGACCACCCCCACCCCCAAAAAACCTCACCTCAACGCCGCCCAAACCCCAAAGACCCGCCGGATTTTGCGGGCAAACGGCGACCACACCCTCTCCCGTCACCTCACAGCGTCCCCTCCCCTTTTTGGAGGCTTTTTGTAGCCTCGAAAAGGTCGTCACCGCCGGTGGCAGACCTCGGAAAAGAGGAAACCCAGCCGACCGTCTGCTCCACACCGCCGACCCGTCACCATCTCTTTCAAATCCGTCTGAAAAAGTAGGCATCTCATCTTCTTTTTTTTCTGATTTTCATCATTTCTTTTGCAACTTGGCTTTCCAAGAATTCAAATTTTGAATTCTTGGAAAGAAACCGTTGGAGCCTTAGAATTTCGGCTATAAAAGGAAGAACACACACACACAAAAACGGACGAACACACACACACAGACAGGGGGCAGATTTTTTTTTTATCAGACAAAGATCAGAAAAAATTATCAAAAAAACAGCTCACAACAATTGTTCTCCCATTGTTCACTATCAATTTGCTTTTACTCACTACTCGTTTCGCTCCCTCTGTTTCGTTCGCTCTACTCGGAAAACCGGAGTCGGAATTCGCTAGTTTGGAACTCAACACTTGACGGCCTCAATCGCTGCCCAACACAAGGTAAATCCTATCCCGTATAATTACTTTATGTTTAGTTTTGTGATCCATTGATTCGTGCGGGTTTGGTTGTTCTTGTTTGGTTGATTTTAGGCATTAAAAATGTGAAACAAAATCAGTTTCTGGCCGTTTGGTTTAGCTTATGTGATTGTGAAGTGTTTACAATTCAAGGTTTGGTTTAATTGTTGTAAATGGTTGGCTGTTTGGTACGAATTATCGAGCAAGACTTGAAGTAATGTAGTTGTCGGGATGTTGGTTTGTATTTAAGGTTGATGGTGTATTGAAAGATTATTTATAACCTTGAATTAGCTTGAAATGAGCCTCAAGAGGCTTCGAGTTTTTCCGGGTTTATACCGCTGAATGTTTAAGGATATTGTTGTGATCACTTGATGACTATAATAATTGTTTAGTTCGTCTCTTATAATTTTTCGTTCCCGCAAGGTGTTGGCAGCCTTCGTTTAGCGTAAAAAGGGTTTAAAGTCTTAAAACTTTAGATTAGGATGATAAGACTACGAGTTTCAAGCCCTCAACATGGTTAACCGTTTGTTTGTAGACCTTTTGTGCTATTTGTTTCAAGATGTGGGTGCGGAAGTGGTGACTTTGAACCTTATATATGATTGAACAAGCATGGAACTTTATTATTGCAGTAGCCATAGTTGGTTTGAATGTTTTTCTTATGTGTTTTGCTGACATACATTTGCCTAAGCATCAAGAGTGCCACTTAGTTTGCAAAGTTGAAATTAATGAGTAGTGACTCTCGCTTTCTTCATTTAAACTTATGTCATAGTGAAGTTGGCGGACTAATTCATTAATTTGTTTGTCCTCATTTTGGTTGGTTGGTTGATTTCGTGTAAACCCGAAAAGTATATGTTGTTATGCTTGCATTTCTTGTAGTTCAATTTCTTAAGATAGAAAAGTTTGCAATAAGTTTAGTCGTTTCATTAGTCCCGGAAATGATGTGTAGGATAGGAATGTACATATTATGATTATATATGTCTTTTAGCGTTTTGTTAATATTGTGGTCTCTAACTTTTCTTTAAACACCTTAATCCTAGTAAAAAGTGGTTGATTTAGTGTGCATTTGTTAGAAGAAGAGGGCTGCCCGTATTTTCATTATTTTAGTTTTAACTCGGGATCAATTTCGGGAATACTAGCTTAAGGAACTCATTATAAGCCAACGTAGTAGTTTGGTTCTCCTTTAATCTCCCGGTTATTAGTGTTATCTTTTTGAAGTGATTTGTTTCATAACTACTTTCTTTACTTGAAATAAATAATAATAAAGTTTTAATATTGCTACTTGTTGTGTACTTTGTTTTCCAATAATCGACTAGTGTTGAAAATATTCGTTTTGCCTAAGTTCTTTTCGGATAATCATCTCATGTTAGTTCGTTTATGCTCTAGTCAAATAAATTCGATCATTTGCTAAAAAATGAAGCAAATATGGTTACATGTCGTCTTTCATATATTCTTGTGTATTTACCAAATAGCATGTTTGTTTTCTTTATCACTTTATTGTTAAGTTTGGCATATTTCTATATTTTTGTAAACTTTGTTATGCAAGTTATTAATCCTTATCACCTTTCTTGTTTCATGTACACCCCGGAGAGTTGGAGTTCTCATTTGAAACTCAATCTCGGCCCAAATATGTTTTGGGTCGAACAACTATTAGGAACCATCGCGGTGTTTCGGAGTCACTCACTAGGAGATTAATTCCTCCAAAGGAACTTAATATACTTAGCCCTTTATTTTCTATATGTTTTTTTTTCTTATTATTTGAATTTGTTTAACTAACCTTGTATTATTTGGATTATGTGTTTTTCTTTGTGACTTCGATTAACATTTATCCTTCGGCTTACCATTTGGTTTGATTAGGAGATTTAGTTTGAAATTTTGAAAGAGTTTTCCTTCATTCCTTTAGCTTAGGCAAATATTTCTAATTTCCCTTTTAAATCCTTTAAAATTAGTGTTTAAACACTTTCAAAAATAGTAGTGATAAATGGTGAATAGTGCAGATTTTTTATTAACTAACTTAGGCTGTGTTTCAAGAAGGACTTTGTTCCAAATAACTCGCGGTAGATTTTCAAAAACATTAATTAGCGATTCAATTTATTTCACACCAATAGTCAGTCATTCTTAGGCTTTAAATTATAAAATGCTTTATCTAATTTAGGCAAGCCTCCTTTATATTTATTAGTAATTTATGTATTCTCTTATTCTAACACCAATATTTTACAAGTATTTTGCTATACTCTATATATATATTTTCAGATTTTCAGATTTTTGAGTCCTAAAAACACAAGGTGTATATGTCATATGCTATCTACTACAAGGTATATATATTTATATTTTTATTTACCCTTCTTCCTATTTAAATTACACATATATTATTTTTATCACAATTACATTTCACGTACATAATATTTTCTTTCGTATTCAATGCATGTTCATTTTTTTTTTACCTTTCGAATAAAAGTCTCCCTTACATGAAAACAAATAATTCTCGTTTCTCTACTCAATTTTCAAATTGTTCTTTTACATGAAATATATTTACAAAACAAATATGGTTTCCTCTTATATCTTTTTTTCTCTATTACCAATATATTTCTTACATACTTTTACTTATTCAAATCTTTTAAAATAATATACTTTTCACATGATTTCCTATATTTTAAATATACATACGTCATCTTTACTTCCTTTTTAATAAACATGTCATAAACTTTCTCAAACTTTAAGAACTACATATATTTTACTTTACAAAGGCATATTTATTATAAATAATATCTTCATCTTTTTACATAGCTTTTAAGTATATATATTTCTTATAAATCATAAAGTTTTACATACTTTAATTATTGATATTAAACTTTCATATATTTTGACATATACGTACATATGTTTCATCTTTTTACCATAAGTATATTTTATATTTTTGCCTATTGTAGTGGCATGTGTCATATACTTTGAGTTTTTCTTTAAATTAATAAACCATGTTTTTATCACCTTTTAGCAAATAATGAGCAAATAATTTTCCAAATATTGTTTTCTAAACTGAGTTTAAGGACTATCTTCGGATAGGCTCTGAAGGGTGCCTAACACCTTCCCTTCGAGTAACCAAAACTCTTACTCAGAATCTCAAATGTTTTCGCAGACTAAAAACAGAGTTTTACATTACAAAATGGTTTCCTAAGTTTCCTAAAATTTAGGTGGCGACTCTAAACCCTTTTCCAAAACAAAGGCAGAAGAGCCGGATGTTGCAAGCATATTTTGGCCAGTTCAAAATGGGGCGCGACAGCATGGCGACTCTGCTGGGGATAACTTATGTTTTTACCTTAGCATGCTTAGTTTATGAATATTATTTGGGTATTTGTTTATTTGCAGTACATTATTTGCTTTATTTATGTTTATATTTGTTTGAAAGGACGCAAGTCAAATCCAAACTTGTGTTCCTTATTTGTTTGATAAACACTACTTGTTACTGCTTTCTCACTTGCATTCTTCTATCGCGTCTTTGGCCGTACACATTTCACACACTGTGGTACACGCGGAGGGTTTTATGCCCTCCCAAACCTTCTTTTGGATTCCTTAGTTTCAGGGTCGGTGCATTTAGGTTAGTGTGCCGTCTCGCAGTTATTCAGTCCACTCTTAAACCTAGGAAAATACTCTTATTCTAGAAATAAGTCATGTTGCATAGCCTTAGGCAGGACGATCCCGGGGATTGACACTGCATTTAGGGAACCACCCTTATTGTCAACGGTTTTTTCATAAAACCCAACGACATATACTTTGTGTGTGATTGATGTAAATGATACAAACTAAAACACATAATGGATTTGGGATAAACAAACTTATCATACCCTTTACCTTTTCTTTCAGATGAATATCAACCAAAACTTACCAAACATCCAAATGATTTTCTCAGCTCCCCATAACCTACAACGCTGGTGGAACAACATCAGGACTCTATATGGACACGAGATTTCCAAACACCTGGGATCTCTCACTGAGCTGTTGGATATCCAAGCCAATGAGATGATAACAAAGTCGCTGATTGAATTTAGGAACCCAACCACCGCGACATTTCAGTTCTCTGACTTTGAAATCACGCCTACCTTGGAAGAGGTCAGTAGCCTAACAGATCTGGCGCTCGAAGGAAGAGAACCAGTATTGCCCTCAACCATGTCTGGAAGAAAGTTTCTACACGCTTTGGGTCTAAAAGTCTGCCCGGCCCTTAGGAATGTAGAAAATAGATGTGTAGGTTTGAACTATCTCTTTCAGAGGTTTGGACATCAAGAAATCTATGATGGTTATCGACAGGAATTTGCTTGTAGCAGAGCAAAATGGGAAAGAATCCGACCTGTGGCTTTTGCACTCGCTTTCTTAGGGATCATGGTCTTTCCTAAGAAGATAGGCCGCATCAATATAAATTTGATGCCAGTAGTCCTTGCCTTGTTCAATAGCTCCAAAAGGTTAACATTAGTACCAATGCTTTTGGCAGAATTATTCAGAGCTTTGTCCTCCTGCTCAAGAGGATATGATTGCTTTGGCGGATGCAATTTGCTACTACAAATTTGGGCCGTAGAGCATTTCTTCCAAAAAGAACAAGCCAACGATAACTTGGAAGGAGTCTGCGACAAGATGCAAAGCCACGAGCGTAGGTTAAAATTTTGGAATGCACCGACAGGACGAGAAGGATGGCGGGCCTATCTAACGCATCTCACAGGAGATGCCATCCAATGGAAGCTCCCTTGGATCACTGGAAGAGCATTATTGAGGAGATATACCAGCTATTTTATTGAGTTGATCGGGTTAGAAGGGATCCAACCATACTCTCCACTTAGAGTTCTGCGCCAATTTGGCATCAATCAGGAGGTTCCTTTGTGGTCTCACATAGAACCTGCGGAGGTCGCTTACGGAAGAGAAATACCTTCGGCCAGGATTAGAAGACTGCAGGAATCATGGATGAATATAATATCCGCAGATATCGGACAAACAAATTGGTGCACTTTGGAATATTATGCGTGGAAGGTAGAGGGAGGTCCCATAATGCGACCAAGCTGGGAAAGGATCCCTGGTTTTATCGACTACGACATGGTGACTCAAGTCTCCAGGGAAATAATACCTCACATGTATCTCACCGCCTTCATGCGTGAACAGATTATTCCGGGCTCAGTTAAAGATGAGATAACCTCGGACAGTCAAAATGATATAAGAGAAAATCTAGAGGAAGAACTTGAAGATCAATCTGAGTATAGATCTTTAGTGTTCCTGGAAGAAGATGATCCGGATTATCAGGAATGGCAGTTGAGAGAATGGGATCTCGGGGAATACCACCCAGGGCCTTATTTGGACATATATGATGATAGTGATGACGGTCCTACATGGCCCTAGGTTATCCTTTCCCATTGTACCCCTTTCATATTCCCTAAAGGTGCCTCATGGCCCATCCCTTTGTACGCCCTAGTGGCCACCCCATGTTTTTTCATTTTTCAGGCTTCCATCAGCCTATCCATTGTAAGCTTTCAAAGCCACATTTTGCTTAATGAAAAGTCATGTTTATCTCAAATCCTAAATGTGTTCAAAATGGATCATTTATTATCAAATTGTATGCAGCGTAGGCCTACCTCTGGCAAAAAGAGGCTCCACATTAGGACGCATTTTGTGTGAATATCGCCAACTTGGCGTATATATTTGTCATATATTCCAACATTTCCCAAACTAACATAGTTTCCTTTTTCTTTCTTTTCTTTTCTTTATGTTTATTATCAAACCCCCAAGAAAGTTGATTTGTGTCGATTTGCAAACTGGCGGAATCGCAATACAACCTCCGATCTAAAGGGAAAATGAAGAAGAATCTAACAACGCCTCGATGGTACCAGTAGATGGCGCCGAAAGTTCTCGAAAACCGATGGATACTCAAAACGATGAACAAATGGCCAACATGGCACAAGAGATTGAGATCTTGAAAGAAGAACTACGCCAAGTGCGGGATTTGACTAAGCTTACAGCTGCTACCTTCCCCGCTCAATTCCAATTTCCAAGTGCCGAGTTGCGGCCGGTCACTCCCGCCGACTTAACAAACGCGCCTAAGAAAACACCACCTGTTCCCACTTATGCTCAAGATCTACTTGCTCGTCCGCCCGCTGCTAGGGCTGCACCTAATCTTTCCTCGCCTACGCAGAACTTCACTGTTCCAATTCACCCAACAATGCAGCACATACCGGAGGCACATGTCACTTGTGAAATGCCTGTTCCACCGGTATATGCTACTGAAGCCCCTACTTTCGCAATATCCACGGCTGCCAAAGTACCGTATGAGGTCGATCAGTACGTAGGATTGGAGAGGGATGTCCGGTCAAATGAAGATAGGTCGATAGCGGCTCAACTTGAAAGCTTGAAAAGGGCTTTTAAAAGCATGCAAGTCACCAGGGGAACCGAAAGTCTGGACTATGATGACCTATGCATCCACCCAGACATCGATATGCCGGTCGGGTACAAACCACCAAAAT
>QJPP01004240.1:0-49137 GCA_003996215.1 Jaltomata sinuosa
ATATGTTGGATGAAATTAAAGCAGTAGCTACTGCTCTGATTTCATCCAACATATGACTCATTTGTTCCAACAGATGAGTCATATGTTGCAACATATCACTCATATGTTGCAACAGATGAATCATCTGTTGCAAAATATGTAGAGTATGCTTTATTATTTCAACAGATATATGTTGCAACAGAAGAATTGCTTAATTAACTCATGATTAGTAATAAACTAAGTTATTTAATCATAATTAGCTTTCAAATTAACAACTTCAATTGCAATCTCAATTAATTACATAATAATTACATGATCAACTAAGTGTAGTGATCCTAAATAGAGGGATCAATCGACTTATTTGATGTGAATTGCTTAATTAACTCATGATTAGTAATAAACTAAGTTATTTAATCATAATTAGCTTTCAATTAACAACTTCAATTACAATCTCAATGAATTACATAATAATTACATAAAATATTGTCATCACCAAATATATATTATAACTAAATAAAATACTAAAAATAAAAAAGATTGTCTGCAAATTACAGCCCATAATATAATTAAATAAAATACAAAAAATAAAAAATATTATCTGCAAAATGCAACCCATATCAGGGCTCCAAACTCTTAAAAATCACCCCAGCGGCCCAAACTTTTTGCATTCTTGCAACTGAATTATCATTCATTAGAGTCTTAGGAGTTATCATAGAAGTGTCGGTTATCAAATGCTCAATGAAAGCAAGCGAGTATGACCCGCACGCGGCAAATGTCTCATTCTTTGGAAGGTTCTGTTTTTGACCTTCAAAAGCCCATCGTTCGTTCAACAATTTTTCCGGCAAGTGATTCATTAGGCCACTTTGCTTCAACAACTTAGGGAACAACTCCAACAAACCCTCCATGAATATCAGAAATTAAACTCTTCAAACACTGGTATGTTGCAGTCATAGACATTCATGACTCCCTCACTTATTTTGATCTCAACAGTCACAAAATGCTTCTTCTCCAAATTCATTACTGCTATGATTCTCTTGGCCTCTCTCCTATCTATGGCACCTGGATATGGTCTCTTTCCTCTGACATAGTCAATCATGTCATCATTCCATTCAAACTCAGCAAGTAACTCCTCTAATTTTTTTCCACCAGGAGTTGTTGCTTCTTCACTGAGTTTGTTGTACCGATAGAGGAAATTACCATAAAAATTGAGGTCCATTATTCTATCTCCAAGATCATAGAATTGAATGAATTTTAGATGTCTCTCCCGCATGAGAAGAAGAATTTCATCAACATACTGAAATAATAATACAATTTATATAAGTTAGCAACTTATAATACTTGATAAGTTGCAGCAGATGAGTCATCTATTCCCATATGTTGGAACAGATGACTCATCTGTTGCATGAAATCAAAACAGTAGGTCTACTGCTTTGATTTCATCCAACAGATGATCCATCTGTTGGAACAGATGTCTTATATGTTGCAACAGATGAGTAATCTGCTGCAACATATGATCCATCTGTTGGATGAAATCAAAACAGTAGGTCACTGCTTTGATTTCATCCAACATATGGATCATATGTTGCAGCAGATTACCCATCTGTTGCAACATATAAGACATCTGTTCCAACAGATGGATCATCTAAATAAGCAGTACAAAATCATTAAATAAATAGAAGGTTAGTAAAAGTAACTTACCCAGTCCACATACCAAAACTTCATATCAGTCATATTCTTGAAGTCTTGTGGACCAAATTTATGCATAGAGTAAATTTCTGGGGCCTTTTTTGAATTCATCAGAGTTTTCAGCTTTGCCTTTCTTGTGGCAGACACCAACTTGTAGACATTTACCTTCTTCAGCTCTCCTTGCTCTCCTATGGCTCTTGGAATTTCCCCAACAGTGCAAGAAAGAGGAGTTGTAATTTTCCTTGATTTAATATCTGAAATTGCCTTGGAAATTGTTTTTTTTGTCCTCTTAATCTTAACCTGCAATGGAGTGAATGGCTCTGTAATCTTTCTTGATGGGATGACACCCCTTTTAGATGTCAATTCCTTTACAGCATTAGTTAATCCTTAATAGCATCAATCACTCCATTGTGTTTTTCCTTGCACTCTTGGCATTTGCATGCAGAACAAGAGCTTGAAGAGGCAACACCACCAAACTGTCTACCTATGTTGTGTGGTAGATCTGTAGCATGCCTACTAAAAGGGGTATGTCTACCACCAAAGTCAGGGGTATGTCTACCAGTAAAGTCAGGGGTGTGTCCATCACCAAAGTCAGGAAGGTTTCCACCACCAAAATCAGCATCTTCAGTATGACCATAGTCATGGTCATTTCTTGGTTGAAAAATCATAAGAGGATCACCATCACCACCACCAACAGTAACAACAACACCATCACCACCACTATCAACACCAACACCAGCAGTATCAACAATAACCTCATCAAGAACCAAATCATCCTTCCCAAGTGCTTTTCTTCTGATCGCTGTTGCTCCGGCCAATTCTTTTTTTATCCTATCAATTACCTTAGGGTCTGGTAGAGTTTCCACATACCCTAAAGTAACAAGGAATGGCATCTTTAACTCTCGATTAGTCGGGATAAGCCATGGATGCACAATCTAAAATCAATAATTAAATGTATTAAAATAATGTTTAACTCATAATTGAATTAATCTCTATAAAAGTAGACTTACTGCTTCCTCGGGTGGTTTGAAAAGATCAAGAACTTTTGCTTTTTTATCGTTCTTGGCCGACAACCATCTCAGAATTCTAGGACTAGAAACCTCTTCTTGATAGTCCTTCACTTGTTGTCGGAGATAACGAATGGCTTCAAATGCCCAAGCCTGTAAAAATTATGCTAAAAATTAAAAATATTATTCAATAAAAAAAATTAAAACACAAAAATAAAATATTTACCATGAAAGCCCATGGAAAGCCATATAAGTTGACTGTCTTTGGCGTTAACGGAGTCAACAAATATTTGACAGTCATTATGAAGCTTTCACGATCCCAAGGGTAGTTATTGAATGCCTCCAGATCTTCCGAGAGCTTTATTAAACCAAGTGGTATGTTGTTGTTAACGTCTCTCGCCCAAAGAATATTATGTACAAACCAAACCAAGCACAATGATTGCTTGTGCTTCTTTGAAAGCCTTTTGCCTTCTAACTCTTGAAGTAAATTTACATTTTTGAAGCTTGAACCAACAAGGGACACCAAGTCATCACCATCAGTTGACTTGCCCTTTTGAATTTTCTTGACAGTCTTGGCTGCTGACTTAGATCTTTTTTTTGTTGTTGTCTTTAGTGTGCGGGGTGCTTTCTTTTGCGTAACAACAGGAATAGGTTGAGAAGGAGGATGACATTTTAGTCCAGTAACTATGGCAAACTCCTTCAACCCAAAACAAAGTGGCATGCCACAGTAGTTGATCCAGACTTCATCCATCTTATTATTGTTCTCATACATAAATCTACGTTTGAGAAGACCATACACCATGGTCATTTGAAAAAGAGCATTATTATCCTCTGGCAAATCAAGATATTGCCCAAAGCAGTTGTTCCTGAAATAATCATCCAAATTTTGTTCTTGAAGTATTTGTCTGAAGGTGTCAAAAGTTTTTCCCATGGTTGACTTTATCACACAATCACCAGTTATATTTGTGACATCACACTGCATTGTCACAGAAAAATTATCAATACAGAATGTTTTGACACACTCTTCAGTGGAAGGACTGTTAGGATCAAGGTGTTCCTCTTCCTCATCTTCACTTTCATTATCTCCTCCTTCCTCTAATTCTACTTCATTATCTTCTCCATCCCTCTCTTTATCTACACCTTCTTCCTCTATTGAGTTTTTATCTTCATCACTTTCTCCTTCATCTTCCTCACTTCCTTCATATTCCTCACTTTCCACATCTCCTTGTTCATCTTTACTTGAATCTCCAGATTCTTGACTTTTTTCTATTTCCTTCTCTTTTTCCTTCTCTTTTTCTATATTTAAAGCTGATTGAGAAGAGACTTCTTCTTCTAATTGAGATACTGCTTGTATAGCAAGCTCTTTTAGTGGTGAATGTATCCTAGCTATTTTTCTTCTTCCTGTTTTTGGAGTTGATTCACTTCCTTTCTTTTTAGTGGGATCCATTTATCTACAAACAAGAGTAAAATAAAGGTCAATGATTGATTTGTGCATCATTAAAAAAAAAGATAACAATGAATTTAAAATGTACAAATAATTGTTCCAACAGATGACCCATATGTTGGAACAGATGACCCATCTGTTGGAACAGATGACCCATCTGTTGGAACAGATGACCCATCTGTTGGAACAGATGAGTCATATGTTGGAAACATAATAAGAGTAAACCAACAGATGGTATAGTTATTTCCAACATATGCTTAATATGTTGCAACAGATGAAGCATTTGTTGCAACATATTATACATCTGTAATGGTATTAACAAAAAATTTACCACAGAATACACCAAGAACATCAACATAAATTAACATTTATCACTTGAATAACAATTTTGAAGAGCAACACCATACAAGAACAACAACACCAACATTTACCAATAAAACAACATCAATAACACCAACAAAATTCAATAAAATCAACAAAACAACAACAACACCAACATTTACCATATGTTGCAATATATGACTCATCTGTTGGAACAGATGAGTCATATGTTGGATGAAATTAAAGCAGTAGCTACTGCTCTGATTTCATCCAACATATGACTCATCTGTTCCAACAGATGAGTCATATGTTGCAACATATGACTCATATGTTGGATGAAATTAAAGCAGTAGCTACTGCTCTGATTTCATCCAACATATGACTCATCTGTTCCAATAGATGAGTCATCTGTTGCAACATATGACTCATATGTTCCAACAGATGGGTCATCTGTTGGAAACATAATAAGAGTAAACTAACAGATGGTATAGTTATTTCCAACATATGCTTAATATGTTGCAATATATTATACATATGTTATGGTATTAACAAAAAATTTACCACATAATACACCAAGAACATCAACATAAATCAACATTTATCACTTGAATAACAATTTTGAAGAGCAACACCATACAAGAACAACAACACCAACATTTACCATCTGTTGGAACATATGAGTCATATGTTGCAACAGATGACTCATATGTTGGATGAAATTAAAGCAGTAGCTACTGCTCTGATTTCATCCAACATATGACTCATATGTTCCAACAGATGAGTCATCTGTTGCAACATATGACTCATATGTTCCAACAGATGACCCATCTGTTGGAAACATAATAAGAGTAAACCAACAGATGGTATAGTTATTTCCAACATATGCTTAATATGTTGCAACAGATGAAGCATTTCTTGCAACATATTATACATCTGTTATGGTATTAACAAAAAATTTACCACATAATACACCAAGAACATCAACATAAATCAACATTTATCACTTGAATAACAATTTTGAAGAGCACCATACAAGAACAACAACACCAATATTTACCAATAAAACAACATCAATAACACCAACAAAATTCAATAAAATCAACAAAAACACAACAACACCAACATTTACCATCTGTTGGAACATATGAGTCATATGTTGCAACAGATTACTCATATGTTGGATGAAATTAAAGCAGTAGCTACTGCTCTGATTTCATCCAACATATGACTCATCTGTTCCAACAGATGAGTCATATATTGCAACATATGACTAATATTTTCCAACAGATGGGTCATCTGTTGGAAACATAATAAGAGTAAACCAACAGATGGTATAGTTATTTCCAACATATGCTTAATATGTTGCAATATATTATACATTTGTTATGGTATTAACAAAAAATTTACCACATAATACACCAAGAACATCAACATAAATCAACATTTATCACTTGAATAACAATTTTGAAGAGCAACACCATACAAGAACAACAACACCAATATTTACCAATAAAACAACATCAATAACACCAACAAAATTCAATAAAATCAACAAAACAACATAAACACCAACATTTACCAATAACACAAACATAATGTTCAAGAACAAGAACAACAACAACATTAACCCTAACTTTGAGGAGAATACTCAGTTCAAATCTTCTTCTTCTTAACTCAGTTCAAGTCCAGTCCACTTCTTATTCATTAACCAAAGCATTATTTTCAAAAAGCCTAACTTTTTGAGATGCAAGACCCTTCTACAACTGTAACAACAGATTCCAACAACAACAATAACAAAAAATTTACTTCTATCAAAAATAATAACACAAGACAAGAACAACAACCAGACACAACAAAAATAACACAAGACACAATAAAAATTCAAATCTCAACAGTTGTTTGCTCAAACAGATCAACTAATATGTTGCAACATATTACTTGCAAAAATTAAAATTTTACTACTTTCACAACAATGTTGAAGAACAAGAATAACAACAACAAAAAAATTTATATTTCACTGAAGATACACATACTATTTTACAAATATACAATCATATCAAGTGTTAACAAATACCACAAATTAGGGTTTCTTTCATTTTTAAGCATAAAACAACAAAATCATCAACCCACAGTTTCAGTTCTTCTTCTTTTTCTTCTTTAATCAAAACCCCAACTTTTTAAAAACCCTAACTTTTCAACTTTTTGAACCAAATAAAAGAGACTTTACCTGAAAAGAGATAGAAAGAGGAGAGCAAAGGGAGATCGATTCCCCTGTTTCATCGGGAAAATAACAGAGACTAAGAAGAAGAAGAGAGCAAAATCGTCCTTAACCAGTTGAGAGCTTTTGGGAGATGAAATGTTTTAAAATTTGAAACCAATTTGATCGGTTAAGGGAGAGGAAAAGAATTGGGGGGAGTTGAGTTGGGTGGGTGGGTGAGTTGGGTCTTTTTGTATTTTTAAAAAGATTAAGAAGTTTTAAAAATATCAATTGAGTCCCCAATTAACTTAATTAATTTTTTAAGTGTCTTTGACCATTACTCTTGGTCAATGTCACCAAAATTAATTTTGAGACTTGAGAGTCACCTTCCATTCAATTTTCTCATCTCTCTCTTCGTTTGTTCTAGACAACAAGACGAACCCAATACCACAACTCCGTCAAAATCCCACCAAACGACCACCAAATCAACTCTAAACGACCCCAAATCCTCAGAAATCGTTACCCCTCCATTAAAATTCCCTATCGTCATTTGTTTGTATGAAAGGTGTGCTGTCCAGGTTCTAGAAGAACCTGGAAATCGTCCAGCTGGACTTTGCAACGTTCGTCTCTCCTAAAATCACGGAGCATGATCTTTAAAATCACCGATGCATGATCAAATCGTACCCTCCAGGTACAAACATGGATGCATTAAGAGGATTTTGGTTTTGGATTTCAAAAATCCTCAAAATTCTTATCCGAAATACCAGCTTTTCCCCCCATTTCCATCCGTTGGAAACCCCAGAAATTCCCCTATATAAACCCCCCTTTGCTCATAGATTAAGAGTGGTTTTTTGGGTAGCAAGGCCTTGGAGAGTCATTTTCTCCGGATCTTGGGGAAACCTAGAAAATCAAATCGAATCCATAGCAAAACGCTACTGTTTTCGTTAAATTTCTTGGAGGTTCCGTGTTCTATTCCTCTTGCTATTTGGAAATCAAGAAGCTTCAAGCTTCTAGTTCGTTGGAAAGTCGATTCAAGCTAAAACTTAACTCATTGGTCCCAGATGCTGCTCCAAAACAGGTAAAGGTTCTTCGTCTTTTGCGTCTTTCTCTTTCATATTTGAGTGTTATAATGTGAGATTCTGCCGCTATTATGAATTTCGTAATTGTGTGGGCTGGTCTTGTCTGTAAATGTATGTTTGATGATGATAAGGCCTCTGGATTTGAGAGCTAATTTAATTACTGATGTTGTTATTGGAAAAGTTTCAAAGTGTTTTGTTGCGTAGACCATTTCGACAGGTGTTTTATGATTGTAGTGACGTCTAGCATTCTTAAACGATCAAAAAATGAATTTTTCTAGTATATTGATGTCAAAGGATATCTTAAGGTAAATTTAAAATTAGAATATAGTTTGTGTGTTTCTTTGGTCGCATATTTAATAATATAAGAGCATGTGGAGCATCTGTCGAATGTGTTTGAGTTTGGTAGTTTGTAGAATATTAATTATCTGATGTTCTCTGCTGTTTGCCGTTAATTCTCTATTACTTTGGGTATGTTTTCTTTCGTCTCTCAGTAATTTGATGACCAAAACAGCTATCTAAGTCGATGGATGAACTGTTTTGAGTCATGTTCAAGAATCTTTATGGCCTATAATGCCGTACAAGGTCCATGAACCAAAGTATCGAGGTAACCCTTTAGTTCCTCCCAATAATCAATTTCTGGATAGATAATGGCATTGTTTTAGCGAGAATTTCGATATTTTTTCTTCTAGAAATACCATTTATAAGAGAACTCAAAGAGATAGAGCCTTCTTTTGATAGTAAAGTTCCTTCGTTGTCATCTCGTTTGAATTTGTTAAAATATGGGTAAAACTCCATTATATGTTGCTTTATTTCCCCATTGCCTTCCTGAATTTATCTAAACGAGCCTGATTTTTGATAAAACTTGTCTGAATTTGTAGCAACATTTTTGTTCTCATATGTGGTGTCATAAGCAGCCAGCCGTGAAATCTTTAGAGATTGAAAGACCCATTCATGATCTGTAAAATCCCGAGTCACTGGATGTTTGAACATCTGGCAGATTTGGTCTTCGATTATATAGGATGATTATTCACGAAAGGAGTTACTACTCATAAATCATTCATAACTTGCCCTGTTAACTAAATATAGATTGTGTTGAAGTGATTTCAGAGACAGTCATGACTTGTTGATAATAGCTACTGAATTCATCTCTTTGCTTAACTATGAAGTCTAGGTTTGGTCTTTAGCTTTGGCTTAACCGTTTAAGTGTGTTTATCGACTTGAACATTCTTTTACTCCATGTATTGTGAGCTGAACCAGACTCCCTTGTCATTGAACTAATCATAATTCCATTGATATAGCTAAAATATGCAATAGCCTATTGTCTTGTGTGATAACATCAGTTCGTTTCCCTTGATTTGTCGAGAACTATAGTATATAAGCATCATCCTTTGGTGGAGATCTACTAAACTCTTTATGCTTTGTTGTAGTGGTTTACTTGTATGAATACTTGTGTCAACATTGTCATCCAGATTCGTGCAAGAAATTGACATAACATAGAATTTTCAGTTTGATGTGTGTGAGCCTTATTCTTGCACCCTTTCTTTTCTGGAAAAATAATTAAATGAGTGGATATCGTTTCAATTTAAATGCCTTGCTAATTGGCTTTGTTTCATTTACCTAGAATTGAATATGTTTCTAATTCTTATCCTTTTCTCTCTTTTGCATGAACTCTCTCGAACGAGTTCAATTGGGCTCCCCACCCCTTGCATTACTATGGGCCAAAACTCCATCGTTCGAGTCAAGCCTCATCAAGCCTAGAACAGAGCTAGTAAACATCAGTATACGCTGATATACAGATCCCGAAAGCTGGGGTACAGGTTCAGGAGGAAGAATATATGATGAAGGGAAGTAAATATTCAAGGATATACACTGATATACAAGCTGATATACATCCTGAAAAATGGACCAAAGTCCATAAAATATAAGTCCAAAGTTGGACAGCATTTGCAATGGGCCAAGAGGCCCACTTCTCTCTTCCTCTTCTTTCTTTATTATCTATGTTTTGATTGTATTGCAACTAACTTAATTTACCTAATCTAAATAGATCCCCTAAAATGTTGTTATTTTTTATTTTATCTTTTCTTGTAATTTATTTTGTCACTTAATTTTGTTGGGTTAAAATGAGTAAGTTGGATCTTGTGTTAATTTTTGCTAAAAATGGCCTTTCCAATAAAGATGTTTCTTATCCCTTTCATGCGCTCATTACTCTCTTTTAAGCTTCAAGTCGTTCACAACGAGACGTTTTATCCTAAAAGTTATCTTATTTAAATGGATCTTTCTTTAATTGCAGTTTCTTTAATTAAAATATGCAATTCTTTTCTTTTAATTAATGATTGTCTAAATAAATTGGCAAGATTTTGGATCTTTAAAAAAGGGAAATTTTCTTTATTTTAAAAGAAATGTATTGTTTTCCTCAGATTATAATGACATTTTGCTTAAATCGCTTTCCCTTTAAATCTCAAATATTTGCATGAGTTCAACTCTTTCAAAATTATTCATTTTTAAGTTAGTCAAAAATTATTCTTTGGTCAACCGTTTCCTAAATGGACGTTCTTAAGTGGCTTAAAACCCTTCTTAAAACGTTACGTGAACCCTTACCCATTTTCTCTAATTTCGAAGATTTATTTCTGTTTTTAAGTCTTTGAAATTGTTTTAAAGTTTTCTTAATTTCTTTATAAAAATTAAGTGGCGACTCTGTTTTGTTTTAGAATTGTTTTAAAATTTCTTTTAAGTTTTGAAATATTTTCTAAATGTCGAAAACCATTCTTCTTTTCAATAAAATTCCGAAAAGGGATAAAACAGGTAACACGGTGGTGGCGGCTGGCTAACTGAAGATGGTGCGGGTGAGTGAATGGAAGGGAAAAGGTTGTGAGAGTTTGGGGATTAGAGATATGGGGAATGGAGGTTTTTTTATATTTGTTAATGGTGAACAAGTGAAGAAAAATAAGGGTTTAAGGTTTAGGATAAGGGAAAAGTCACGGGTCAGCCGATGGGTCGGGTTTGGTCAGTAGGTTAGGTCAAAAATAAAAGTGACTTATCAACGCCTGCATGGGACTTGTGGCTGCAAGTGAAGACTTGCAGGCTGTAAGTGACACGCAGGTGATGCTTTTACATGATTTATTGCCCAAGTATACTATGTTGGACTTGCATTACACCTGCATGTCAAGGGTGATGACTTGCGTAACGCAGGTGATATGCAAGTGCCAAATATTTATTTGTTTTCTACCAGGTGTTCTGATTCTGACATGTGCTCCACCTGCATGCCACGAGTAGGAACTTGCATTTCACAGGTGTAGCATAGGTTCAGTCCAATGGCTACTTTGAACACTTCACATTTTTTCAACTTGTGCATCTGTAACACACCAAAAACAACACAAAAGTAAAGTAAAAAAATAAAAAATACTTGGACTGCCTCCCAAAAAATGCTTGATTTAATATTATGGCATGACGATAGTACCCCAAGGATCAATGAGCATTCGAATATATTCCAAGGAGATTGGAACATTTCTATCCTTAGCTTCGGATGTATCTTCTCATAAGAATCACCAACTCTTCTCTTTGACAAGTATGCAACTCAATGGAGGTGAGAATTATTAGAGTGTCATTAGGACTAAGATAAATATTCACCAAGCGTGGTGGTTTTTGGCTTGCTAATATTCTCGGCGTCCCCCTTCTCTTGCTCATCATACACCACAAGATGTTCATTTGAAAATTCCCCTCCAGAATCTTCTCCATAGGGCACCTCAACTAGCTTATCTGGCGTATCAATCATGGACACAACTCTATACTCATCTGGCAGCTTCATTAATCGGCAAACATTGAATGTGACCTCTTTATTGCCTACTTAGAACTGTAACTCTCCACATTTGACATAGACTACTACTTGGCATATGGCTAAGAATGGTTGCTCCAAGAGGATGGGCACCTCCATGTCCATGTCATAATCTAATACAACAAAATCCGCTAGGAGGTTGAACTTCTCGACCTTCACCAAAACATCAAATAGTATGCCTACTGGGCGATTGATTAATCTATTTGCCATAAGAAACCTCATTGGAGTTGGCTTGGGGGTTTCCAAGCCCAATTTCTTTAAAATAACAAGGGGCATTAAATTGATGCTTTACCCTAGGTCACACAAGGCTTTGTTAAATATATACACACCTATGGTACATGGAATGGTAAAGGCTCCAAAGTTATCTCTTTTTGGAGCCAAGTATCTAACCATGATTGTGCTACAATAATGTGACACCTCCATCGTGCCCACATCAATAACCTTTTTCTTTCTCAACAACTCTTTTATAAACTTTGCGTACCCAGGAACTTGTAGCAAAGCTTCAACCAAAGGGATGTTCACGGATAATTTGCTAAACAAATGAACAAACTTTTTGAATTGAGTGTCCTCTTTCTTTTTTATCAACCTTTGGGAATAAGGAGGGGGACACTTGGAAATTGGAAATGGAGCATTCAAAGCCTTTTCCCCTTTTTCCTCCTTGATATCGATCACGGCTTGATAAAAAGGATTTACTTTTTCTTTTTCCAACCTTGGCATCTCTTTATCTACATTCACATTCTCATCATCATTCAACCTTGGTGCAACATGTTTCATTAACACCTTCGAACTCTCACCTATATTCTTCTTAATCACAATATTCTCGGGTTCATCAACCATACCATCTAGCAGTCTTCCACTTTTAGTGATAATTGTCATTCAATGGCCATCAATCTTCAAATTATGGAGTGTATCACTAGGAAGTGTACCCTTTTGCCTTTGGTTCATTTGAGCTGATAAATGATTCATATGGGCTTCAAGGTGTTTAATGGAAGCCAAATGGGAACTCACGGTTTGATTGAGGGTAGAGACCTTACCCTTCACAATTCCCAGATAGTGTTTTTTATGAATTCAACCCTTTCTAACACTCAGGCAAGCATATCTTAAATTTTTTAAGCTTACAGGATCACTAACACCCATATCTATATCTCCATGTAGCATCCCGATCTTTTTCTCTATCATGATATCTCCAAGACACATCTCAATCCCTTCTCCAACCTTAGTTCCCCTCCCGTGGTCGCCAAGGGCCTTGGTTGGCTTTTTGGTAGCCCAGGCGAGAACCTGCCACTTGATTAGAAATGTAATAGGCTTCCTCGTCAAACAAAGCATATGCATCACCCTCATCATGAGATCTAGCTCCTTGAGCCTTAATAACATTCACACTCTTTGTTCTGGCGCCCATCATATGCTTTGCAAGTAACTCAATTTGCATCATCATCTTTACCATAGTTTTTTTCCTCTCTTCCTCCTTTTGCCTCATTTTGTTCAACATAATTATGGAAGTGAAACCCGTTGTCACCTTGTCTTCCTAGTATGTCAAGCATGATTGGTTTTGGTCATCCTATCAAACAAGGCTTTGGCAAGTCTGAAAGTTTAGTCCATTAATGAACCACCCGCCAAGTTATTTTCCACAAACTTGTTTATAGAGTCCAAAGAGTGATAGAAGTTTTGAAGCAAGACCCAATCGAGAAGACCATAGGTTAGGCATTGGATAATATTCTTCTTAAACCTTATCCATGCCTCATGCAAGGCATCACCCATCAATTGTCAAAAGTTGGTTATTTCATCTCTTAATTGAAGCATTCCAGCAGGAGGGAAAAACCAATCTTGGAAGGCTTTGGTAAGTTCATTCCATGAGGTAATAGAGACTTCAGGAAGCTCTTCCAATCGTTGTGTTACTTCCCTCCATTAGGGAGAATGAGAATAATATCAACTGAATTGGCTCTTGGCTGATGTTAGTAATGTTGACGATTGGCAAATTTTCATAAATGTTTCTTATATGGTGACTGGCGTCTTCATGTGGAAGAACCCCGAAGATACCTTTCATTTGAAATAGGTGTATCATAGTGCTAGTAACATGAAAAACCATATTCCCTATCGTTGAAAGTAAACGGATGGAACTAGACATACCGCTATGACCCATTGGGTTATCATCATCTTTCATATGACCGTCGACCATGCTACCATGATCACTAGCGTGACTCATATGTTTTACTATCAATCAACACAAATAATAAATAATGTAAAAATAAAACAAGGTGCAACACTAATTTGAATCACTACTCAAAATAAGCAAATCAAAATCCAATCCCCGACAACAACATCATTTTTGATAATGTCTAAAGGCACTCTCTAATTAAGGAGGTAGAAATGGTCATTTGCAAAATAATTACCCAACTTAGGAGTCAGGGTCGAATTCCAAAAGGATTAAAGTTAGATTAACCAAATTTCGTGTATCAAGTCATACTCAGCATGCACATTATCAAAGATTTGCAATAAAATAAATTGAGGTATGTGTGTAAACAAGTGAGTTGTAACAAGAGTAAGTAAATATCAAGGTTAACACAATTTTTGAACTATCAAGAATTGGAAAACTAGGGGTGTGCTTCCAATGGGGAAATTACTTGCAATTGGGGTTGGCTATTTGACTTAATCTTAATTATAGCGAGGATAGCCTTGGTTATAGCTATGCCAATTGTTTTTCAACCAATAAGTATTCCCTTGGATTTTTCTCAAACCCCAAGGTCAACACAACTAATCAACCAAATTTTTAAGTGGGTTAAGTTATTTCTATCCTTAACCCTTAGATGGGAAATCCCTAAATCCTTACCATAAATCCTCGCCCAATTTTAGCCTTCTTTCTCAAGCAAAATCAAAATTGGAGGGTCTAAATCAATATTTGTAACCATTAATTAATTAAAACTCAAAGGATTTAATGGATCCATACTTAATAATCAATTTTAATCATAATTAATCAATACTCAATCACAATTTATACACACATCTTGCACATAACCCTAGATATGAATTTAGCTACTCATAATTAAAGAAAGAGATATTATACCAATTGGGTTAACTTCAATTCCTTCCATTAATAAGACATTCAATTCAAATCCAAGCTTTCAATATCAATAATAGAGTTTTCAATAAGCAAGCAAGAAGAAACTCTAGCGTGCTTCTCTAAGTGTACTCTAATACAATATCCAAATCCAAAGAGTTCTATGTAAAGTATTCTATGCACAAATCCCAAAATCATCATTGGAAACCCCCCAAACATGCTAGAAAATTATAGATGAAATTGCCCTTTGGCTGACTTGTGTTGCACCTGCGGCCGAAGGTCTTGATTCGCGACACACAGGTGCTGGAAACTTTTCTAGTATTTTGTTCTTCTCCTGCATGTCACCTATATTTCACAGGTGAGGAATTTTATCAGGCAAGTCCCACGCGACCTCCATTCAGGGAGATTTGTTTCTGTTCTTCTCTTAACTTGGCTTTCTTCCTTAACATGTAGCACGGGCTTTTGCCTTTCTTTCATTGCCTATTTGGATTCAAATCTGCTTCCATCTTCAAATCTTAAGAATGTCCGCACATAAGAGAACAAAGGCATAAATTTCTTCTAAATAGTACAAGATTAAGGTAATAATTCATGCTTAAGAGTTAAATAAATTGGTAAATTACCAACTTATCACTAGGACTAGCTTGATGTGAAAATCGAGCAGAATTAGGTCCACCAAACCTCTGATTCTTCCCTACCATCATGGTTAAGGAATCTCTATGTCCATCTACCACTCCTATAGTACTCTGACTCTCCTCTTGAATAGCTAAACATATCCTTGATTTATAGACAAAACAAGAGTTGTAAGTAGCACATCACTTCACATGGCTAAAACTCTCATTTAAGCCCACGAAAAACTGTGACAGTTTTTTATTCCTTAGAATCTCTATCGCAGATCTAGATGTCTTTCAATTACATCCTCCTACCAGCATTAAAGCATCAATTTCATCTCAAAGATCATCATCTTTGAGAAATAAGTAGTAACTGAGTCTGTACGTCGAGTTAAAGTCGCAATATCTTTCCACAATGGTAAATTCTGGTAAGATTTGAATTTTCAAAAATCTCTTTGAATTCATCCCAAACATTCTTCATATCTGATGCACAAATAATACTAAAAACCAGATCCAGTGAGATAGTAGCTCTAATCCAAGATAGGACTATCACATTGCATCTCTCCTAGAGATTTGCTAAACCACCACTATATTGACTATTCATGCAACTCTCGTATATGAAACCAAGCTTGTTCTTCCCTAACAAATCCAATCGCATTGATTTAATCCATATCGTGTAATTCTCCATACCTTTGAGCTTGATTCTAATCAACGCTAATCCCGACGTGTCTAAATTTTTCAAATAAAGATGATGATGAAAATCAATCTGTACTTCTGCATTTGCTACTAGACTTGATCCATTTTGCAAAGTTTCAGTTCCCACCATTGTTGATCAAGCTCCAAGCTCTAGTTTGTATCTCTGGTTCAATTTTGATGAGATCTACAAGCAATCCTCGATCACTGCTCTAATACCATGATAATTTGTAGAATCTAAGCTAAAACTCATGCGTAAATTCATAGAAACTTACATTTAGAGAGAACACTGAGGAGAAAAATATCTAAAATGTAATTGCTCTATTAATACTATCTCTAACTACATAAAGTGATTATTTATATAAAAGGACTTAACTGACTCTGACAACTCTAGGGAGATAATGACTAAAGTTCCTTTTTTACACTTGAATAGTCTAACCAACTAATAAATAGACTAACAAACTCTCACTATTCCATGATGTAAGTATGATTTGTTATGACCTCTGAGAGTATACGTGGTGAAACCCACTGAAAAGGCAATAAATTAACATTCTTTATTAACAAAATAGGTGATATAAGCTTAGATTAGTTTACAAGCATTGGTGTATAAACCCATTTCTTGTTATTTTGTTATTCAATGCTAACTCCTTTTTATGAAAAATAGTAACTCATTGTTTCAGGGTACATTAATGGCATGAAAGGAAGAAGCTGACGTCCAACTAGTCTAGATATGATAATGATGACAGTGCTGGTTGAAAGTGCAAGATGGGGGTGATTTGACTTCTTTTCAGTTTCTAAGTCGATTGCCTGGATTACTTAGTCGACTATTGCAAATAGTAAAGGCAGTTATAATAACATAACTGAAAGTAAAGATTGACACATGATATTTTTATACTGGTTGGGATCCAGAATGGATCTTAGTCCAGTCTCATTGAATTGCAAGGGATGCTCTACTAGTTCTTTTTGATGTTTTGGCTTACAAAGGTTGAATGTAATTCTTATGACTATACTCAATTCTTTTTCTCTCATTTTTTTGATACAACAACCTCACTAATAATATTTTTCTCTCCTCTATCTTTTGAGTACACAGTAAATTACTAAGAATTATAATGTTTATTAAAAGTAGAGAAAATAACTTTGAGAAGGTTCCAACTAAAAGTATGTTTTTCTTCATTCTTCAAAGGTTTCTTTATAGATGATGGAAGTAGCTGTTTGAAAGGTTTGATAAAGAAGGCAACCCAAGAGATTTGATCCTTGCAAAGAGGATGTAAAATATCCTATATTTCAAGAATAAGGGTGAGTCAAACATGACTCCTTTATTTCTGTTGATCTTCTTTCCTTCTTCGCTTGAGATGACATAACAACTTTCCTTGATTCATGCGAGGTAATATTTCCTTTCCATAGTGGGTTTTTAATAAGTGCTTAGTACTTGAGCTCAAAATTAGAGCCAATCTAATTTTACTTTAGTGACTCAATATTTTGCTTATTTCCATAGTATTTTGATCCTTGGGAATCTTCTCAATTACTTTTCTTATTTTCCCGCAAATATGAGTGAGTTATCATTCATTAAAATCTAAACACTAACAATCTCTCCTTTTTTGATGATGACAATAAAAAATAAGGAAATTATAGTCAACTTCCCTTTTCAGTGGTCTTCAGTAATTGGCTCCCCTGAGTAGTTAACTTGATGCAGTAGTTGACTGTGAGCCAATTTTAGTTAACTCCCCCTGCCTTGAGAGCCACAGTTAGTTGATTCCCCTTCCTTTCTCCCCCTTTGACATCATACAAAAAGGAAAATAACAGGCAAGAGGTCCACATATAACAGTAAATAGCAGAAAAGATCACAATAGGAATAATTCTTAACAACCAAAAGGATAGTCTAGTCTAAACACTACGCCAGACATTTACAGAGCAAAAAAACACAGCAATTGTCCAAAAAGGTCAAGCAAAAAGAACAACAATAATTATTTTTGAAGGAGATAGCATACGGTATTGATGGTGGCCTCCTTAAACTTTTCAAAGTTAAATGCCAGGCTAGCAACAACTTTATCACTATTCTCATGAATCATGTATCACATTGTCAAACTTTTTATATCATCTTATCAAGCTTGATACAAATTTTGGCCACATCACTGCCGATCTCCTTTAATAAAGCTTGTACCTTCTTCATTTGAAACTGAGTAGATAGAGGATGTCCTTGAAGGACTCTAGTTTGTCGTCCAGGGCCATTATTATGGCCAGAATATCAGATAGAGCATCAGAGTAGGCTGGAGCAGCATTGGAAGAGGAGGAATAAGATAATAGGTGAGCAGAGTATCTCTAAGAGATAGAGTGGAAAGAGACCCAGATCGGGGAAACAAAGTAGTTGCAATGGTATGAGCAATAATTTGAGTTTCAAAAGACATGTCTTTTGGGCCTAGATGGGAAGGAAGAGGATTTGGGATTTCAAGAGAAATGATTATTTTGGCTTTATCTAGAGAAAATCTGAAGTCAGAGGGCCAAATATTTTTCACAAGAGGAGAAAAACCAGAGCAATTAATTCAAAAGATATGGTCAAACAGAGCACAATCGAGAAAAATATGTTTTCCTCGAACAAGGGTTTCAAGTTCATCAACTTTGAAAGAACAGAGATTAGCATAGAATAGACAAATGAGAGGCTTATACACAGTACAAAGTGTGGCAAAAAAGAAGTTTTCCCACTCTTGGAATTTGAAAAACTCTTTCACATTGCATTGAACAGATGCAAGATGGTCAAGATTGATGATTCAGCCATGAGCAGATATTTTGTCTTTTAGAGAGTGGAAGAGGATTTCCATTAGTGAGACCCCAGAATTCATTCTTTCCATCCAAGCAACTCTCAAAATCAAGCTTGCATTTCTTCTTTGACTCAAAGCATTCATCATCTTCTCTGAAGTGTTTGAAAAAGGATTTGAAAAGGGAAGAGTTTGAGGAAAGGGATTGTTCAGAAATATCATAATCTACTGGCATAGGGGAACTATCTTTCCCTTTACCTTTGGTTCTGACACTTTTTTGAGTGGGAATGGGAGATTCTTTATGGGTTTTTGCCATGGTAGATGAGGGAAGAGAGTAATAAAGGTGAGAATAAGGAAGAAGAATGAATTGGAGGTCAAGTATGAGAAAGATTTAAGAGAGATAAAGATGAAGTGATCAAGACAGAGAAGAGGAAAGGGTTTAAAATTGACAACAAGGGGACGTGAGGGAGAAAAATGAGGCGAGGTCATAATGAGGGATAGATGGCGGCAAACACAATGAACCAAGTACACACAGAGGAAATTAATAAACAAGTACATAAAAAGGAAAGAAATTTAGAATTTGAATAATTCTTATGTCATTTCGAAGGAAACAAAATCTTTCTTTTAGTAAAAGTTTTGTAAAGAAATCTGCTAATTGAAAATCAGTTCCCATGAAAGAAATCTCAATATCTCCATTTAAAATATGATCAGAATGAAATAATACTTAATATTAATATGTTTAGCTCTAGAATGATGCATAAATTTTTTAAAGACAAATAGCACTTGAATTATCATAGAAAATTTGACAGATTTAAAAGATAAATCAAAATCGTTGAGTTGATGAACCATCCATAATATTTTAACATAACATTAACTGATGACAATATAATCATCCTCAGTTGCAGGGAGAGAGAGAGACAGATCCATGTTTCTTACTGTTCTAGGAAATTAGTGATTTTTCAAAGAGTTGACAAGTGCCACTAATACTTTTTCGATCATCTTTGCAACCTGCATAGTCAGCATAAAAACACCTTCAAGTGTGAAATCCTTTCTTTTAGCATATCATAGACCATGATAAATAGTGCCAACAATATATCTAATAATACATTTAATAGTATTAAGATGAGATTCTTTAGGAGCTGATTGAAATCTAGCACATTTGCAAACACTGCATATTATATTCGGCCAACTATGTAATGACCCTCCAGGTCATTTTCTATTTTTCATCCTTTTTTTTGCGTTTCGAGCTTTCCCTTAGTGGCTACAGTTCATTAATAACTTGCAGGGATTGATGGTTCGGTGTCCGTGCCATTCATTAGGTCGTTATGACCATTTCCCTATTCTAAAACTTGAACTCAGAAAATCTTTGACTTTGGTCAACTTTCTTGGTAAACGTCAAATTATGATAGTTCCATTGGTTTTGGAATGGGGATTTTGTCTAGTCGGACTATTGGTCTGGGTATGAGTTCTTTCGGTTTGGTTTTGTGTTGCTTTCTGTGTTTTCAAGCCAGTTTGGCTGGTAGGGTTGACTTTGATCAACATTTGGAGAAGATGGCCTCAAATGGAAATTTTGTCTACTTTATTAGCTCCGGAATATCGACTTTGGACTAGGGGAATCTTTGGTTTGGGTTTCGAGGCTTTCAGACTTGTTTTGGGGTATTGAGTTCCGAGGTAGTTTTGGGCTTGTGGACCACTTTTCCTTAAAACAATCTCCGTTGGTAAATTCGTTAATTCCATTGAATCTGGAATGTCATTTCCACTCAAATAGCTTTATTGGTTTGTGAGTATCGGGTTCCGATCGTGCCCGAAATGCCCCGGAGAAGTTTGGAAAACTGTTGGTTTTTGTTGCAAGCCGGGCCAACAGCGCCAGCCTGTGGCCAACCCCTTTAAATTCTTATTTTTCATGATTTTCAGCTTATTTCTTTCACTTCTTTCAAATCCAACTTCATTTTGCTCAACTCTAATTACTCAAGAACAGTGTGGGCTTATGGGAATTCTCTAAATCATCGTTAATCTCGCTTCTTTATCGTTGGTAAGCCTCTTCTTATTCAAGCCTTGTTCTTCTCTTCAAGCTCAAAAACCTCTATGGTTGAGGCTCTTACAAGCTTAATTTTTCTTGGGTTAAAGCTGCGTTGGAGATCTTGATTGTTCGTGGTAGCTATTTTGAGCCCCGAAATGAACTCCGTTTGCGCTCAAATTTTGAGTATGGGTTCCTAAATTAACCGCGAACATAATTGTAAATTTATTTTCTGTTTCGCTACATAGGCCCCGAGGGACATTTTTTGACCCAATTTTTGGCCCAATTTTCCGTATATTAATATGGGTGTCGTTCTTCTCATCTTGACACCTAGATTATGTTCTTGATAGCGTGGCAGCTTTGCGAGCTATTCGGAAGGGAAAGGCACACGAGTGACAGGTTGTGTTGGCAGTTCGGCCCTGATGTAGGTTACGGTTTACTTTCTAGACTGAGTTTAGTTAGATTACATTTATATGTTACTGGAACATTAAGTTGGATATTAGATAGATTTAGGCTTAAATCCTATTTATCACTTTAATTGGCCATTTTGGATTTTAGTTTAGAATTGTTATGTTATCCTTACCCTAGGAGCTTGTAGTATCTTTATGGCTAGTATAGAATCCTTAGTATGCCTTTAGGAGGTTTTAGAGGTTGAGTAGAGATTCTTGGTGCTTTTCGCTTTATTTTTGGTATCTTTTCGCTTTATTCTACCGTTATATGTAACTGTGGGCCCGAGGCTATAGCCTGGATTTGGACGGAGTTCCAGGTCAGTTTCTCTTGGTTTGGAGGGTGCTTTGCCCTATTTCTCCTTGTTGTGTGTGTTTTCTCTGAATATGGAAATTTATATGCTCATACTGCATTGTCATGATTATCGGTACGAAAAAGAATGATTTTAAGGCTTTTTAGTCCTACACTTGACAATTATTGGGTTTTCATGGTCTTTGGGATTTTAAAAAGATTGCTTTGGAATTGTTACTGATTTTTGGAGGATAAGAGAAAAATACTACTTGTTATGCATACGTTGATGAGTCTGAGGTTAAATTCTGGGTGCCCGATGTGTTATCTCGGGTTTTACTTTTTATGTATACGTTGTTGAGTCCGATGTTAAATTTCGGGCGCCCGATGTGTTATCTTGGGTTTTACTTTTTATGCATATGTAGATGAGTCCGAGGTAAAATTTTGGGTTCCCGATGTGTTATCTCGGGTTCTACTTTTATGCATACGTTGATGAGTCCGAGGTCATTTTCGGGTGCCTTGATGCTCTATTTCAGGTTTTTCCTTCCTGCACTCATTTGATAAGCTCGATGTTCCATCCCGAGCGCCCGAGTACTAGATATCGAGTTTGACTTTTATACATTCATACATTACATCATTGTTGCATCGCATTGCATTGGCTTTGGGTGCGTTTGGATTATTGGGTGATTTGAGTTGATCTTGTTATTACTTCACCTTTTATCTTTATTAATTTTTTGGCTTTATAACTAGATTTAGGTGGATTCCTATATTTTAATTGGTTTCCTGTATCTTATTATTTATATATTATATTTCTACGCTCGATCGGCCTATGATGCCTACTGAGTACCCGTGGACTTGGTACGCATACTACACTTTGCATCATTTTTTGATGCAGCACCTAGTACGAGCCACCCTTACTGATCTTCCTATCATTCGAGGCCTATAGTAGTTCAGATCGCGGTGCACTCCCGGTGCTTTTGGAGACCTTACATGCTTTTCATCTTGTACATCATGTCTATATTTTATATTTTGGATAGACAGAGTCTGTTGTATAGCTACTTCTTATTTTAGTTGCTCTTGTACTAGTGACACCAGGTACGGGTTGGTTCTCGTGTATATTTTGTCTATTTGGTCACTTTAGGGTAAACTTTTGTATATTTTATACGTTGGTATGTATATATGCTATTGGCCCTGTCTTTTATTTATATTTTCTGTTTTTCCTTAGTTTTATTGTTATTAATGTCTTTCGCATCATTGGGTTTGGCTTGCCTACTGGGGGGCTACCTAGGCGCCATCATTGCTCAGTTTTGGGTCATGACAGACTAGTAGTTAAATAGAGCAGAGATCCTATGATACCTCTGTACTTAGTTTTATCTTTTGTTTTACCTTCATCATCTTTATCTAGAGAACATGTGGAGCTCATGGGAGTTTCCATTTCTTTAGAATCACTCATGCCAAACTTTTAAATGAATTCCTTGGTGTACTTACTTTGACAGATAAAAATTCCCTCAAGGGATTGAGTTATTTGTAGGCCAAGGAAAAATGTTACTTCTCTCATCATACTCATTTAAAATTCTCCTTGCATAAGATTGGATAATTCCTTGCATAAAAGGGGATTAGTAATTCTGAAGATAATATTATCCACATAAATTTGAATAATTAGATTTTCAGAGGAAGTTCTTTTAATGAAAAGAGTCGTATCAATTTTTTCTCTTGAAAAACTATGATTAACTAAAAAAAAGTGCTCAATGGATCATACCAAGCTCGTGGAACCTATTTGATATCATAAAGAGCTTTTGACAGGTTAAAACATGATAAGGAAATTTTGGATGTTCAAAGCCAAAAGGTTATTTTACAAAAACTTCTTCCTCTATAAAACTATTTAGAAAATCACTTTTAACATCAATTTGAAATAATTTAAATCCTTTAAAAGAAGCATAAGCAAGTAATATTTGAATGGATTCTAACTGAGATATCAGAGTAAATGTTCCATCGTAGTCGACTTCTTCCTGTTGTGAGTGTCCTTGAGCCACTAGTCGAGCTTTGTTTCTAACCACTTCTCTAACTTCATTTAGCTTATTTCTAAAGCCCCATTTGGTGCCTATGATAGACACTTTTTTAGGTCTTGAAACCAGAGTTCAAACTTTATTTTTCTCGAATTGATCAATTTTTTCTTGCATCACTTTGACCAAATGATCATCTTTTAAGGCTTCATCAACCTTTTTGGGCTCAAGTTGAGATATAAGGGAAATGTTTGTTTTATTTTTATTTGAGGCTCTTGTTCTCATCCCTTCCTTTGGATTTCCAATAATGAATTTCTTTAAATAGTCAGGTTCAATGCTTCATTCATTTGAAATTATATTAATTATCTGGTCAGTCGACTCTTCTGGGATGGTAGTTGGCTTGATTACCGCAGCTTGATTGACTGGTGATGTTTTGCTATTTTGATTGCTTTGTACGTACTCATCATCTGAAATTCTACCTTTCTTGACCAGGTGATTAGCATCACCAAAAATAACATGAATAGATTCTTCTATATTTAAGGTGCATTTATTAAAGACTCTATACGATTTACTAGAGTTTGAATAACCAAGAAAAATACATTCATCGCTTCGAGGATCAAACTTATCACTGTTGTCCTTTCCGTCATTGTATACAAAACACTTACATCCAAATAGATGAAAATATTTGATGTTTGGTCTTTTACCATTCCACAATTCATAAGGTGTCTTCTTCAGAATGGACCATATGAGACATCTTTTTAGTACATGGCAGGGTGTACTTACTTCTTCTGCTGAAAATGGTGTGGCAACGAATGCTCAATAGTTATTTTTCTTACCTATCTTGAAGAGTTTTATTTTTGCGTTCTACCACTATATTTTATTCGGGAGATCTTGGGGCTAAAAAATTGTGAGAGTAATCTTTCTCGTTACAGAATTTTTCAAAAGCATTATTCTCAATTTTTCGTCTATGATCACTTTTGATAGAAGTTATATAGTATCCCCTGTATTTCTGAATATTTTCACAGAAAAACTCAAAATTCTTTAAAGTATCATCTTTATAAGCTAAGAATATTACCCAGATAAATCGAGAATAATCATCAACAATAACAAATGTGTATTTTTCCTTCAATGCTTGCAGTTCTCGTGGAACCAAAAAATTCCATGTGAAGAAACTGTAGGGGTTCAGAGGTAGTGACAAATTCTTTTGATTTAAAAGAGTTTCTCGTTTGCTTACCCATTTGTCAAGCATCACAAATGTGATTTTTTGAGTAGTCTAATTTTGACAATCCAAGCACTAGTTCATATCTAGCAAGTTTCTCTGTGAGACGCATACTAGCATGATCAAGCTTTTGTGCCATACTCATGGATCTTCAGATATAGATGCAAGACATACATGTTCCTTTGAGTTTTTCACTGAGTCCAATACATACACATTTTTATCTCTACTTTCATGTAACATGGTTTTTCCTGAGATATCTTTAATGGTGCATCCTATCTTTCTAAAACGTACCTCAAGTTCTGAGTCGCACAGTTGATTGATGCTCAGTAATCCCTTCACAAGATGAACGTTACTAATATCACAAGAATCATTAAAAGAAATAGTTTCAATACTGATTGACTATTCCTTTTGAGTTGTCCCTAAAATGAATAGATCCTTCATCATAGTCGGCTACTAATTTGAACATGTACTTATTTTTTATTATATGATTTGAACATGCACTGTCAAGATACCATTTTGTTTTTGACCCTTTTTGTGGTGTTCCTACAAAACAAGGTGATTACTTTCTCTTAGGTACCTAAGCAGTCTTGTGACCTTTTGGGTTAGAGTCATTTGAAGTTTTCTTGGGTCTCCACATCCAGTTTTGTGATTTTGAGTAACAAAATCTGTATTTGAAAGATTTGTTGCCATTTTCATCACTTTAATGATAAGTGTGATTATTATGCCCTTCAGTCATATTATTTGAGATCTCTTCATCACTATACTCAGTTGACTTGTTTGATGGAGTCAACTGATTAGTGAAGCAATTATAGTAATTTATACTCGATCCAGATTTGTTACTGAATGATCCTTTGCCAGTTGATTTCTGAGAATGAGTTGACTAATTTAATCTTGGAGATCTTTTATCAGTTGACTTGTTTGACCAAGTTGACTGGTTGGATCTTAAAGATCTTTGACTAGAGAATTTTCTTAAACTATTTATTTGTATCTTGAGTTCTTGGATCTCCTCATCAAGGAAATCTTTTTCAATTTCACAAACTTCTAGTTTAATTTCTCAGTCTTTTTTTGTTGAATAGTTATGAAATCATTGAATACTCTATTAAGATATGTAATAGCCCGATCCAATAGGTGTTTTTAAAAATTTGAACAGTTAATGTAGGTTTTAGTTCTTACATCACTTGTTTCTCCAATGTCCATGAAGCATATGTTGTTTGAATCTTCCTGTTCATTTTAGAATCATCCCCATCACTCCAACTGTTGAAGGCTCTGTTCTTAGAATGTCCTCTAGGATTTTTCTATCTTGCTTCAGGACAGTCATTTGCAATATGTTCACATTTGTAGCATTTTCCTTCATTTTTATTTTGATCAGTAATTTACTTCTATTTCAAGAAGTTTTGTCTGCCTCTTCTGCAATTTCTTGATCTTCTGAAATACATAACCACTTATCTGGTAATTCAGGCAATCTCTTCTTCTCTAATTTCCTCTTCTTCATCCTCTTTAGTATCCTCTGTTGTTTTGAATGCTACAGTCTTCCTCTTGTTATCCTCCTGTCCTCGTTTGTATAAATGAGTTTTCTCAAAAGCAATAAGATCGCCTCTTAATTTATCATAGGTGAGATTCTTGAGATTCATGCTTTTAATAGCGACTATCTTGGCATGCTATTGAGAAGGGAGACTTTTGAGTATCCTAGTTATCTGATCACTTACAGGATGGGTTTCCCCAGATGCCTTGAGTTCTCTGATGATTTTGCTTAATCTAGCAAACATGCTTTCTATTGATTCTCCTTTCTTCATCTGAAAAAACTCATATTCATATACCAACAAACTGATGACAGTTTGCTTAACTTTATCAGTTCCTTCATAGGTTACCTATCCAGCTTATCTCACATTTTTTTGGTCGTCTCACAACAAAATATCTTTTCATATTCTTTACCACTAATAGCGTTGTAGAGAGCAGTCTTTACTTTGGAGTTTATCTAGATGATCTATATTTGTTCCTCAGTATAATTCTCAAGTGATGGAATTACATTAGCTCATGTTCCACTATTTCCACATTTTTGTCATTCTTTTTTGACTGGGTAATAGAAATATCACAAAGTTTGATATTTCTCCATATTTTCACATCATATGATTTGATGAAAGTTTTCATTCTAATTTTTTAGTGGGAGAAAAGCTTACCATTAAAGTATGGTGGCCTAGTTTAAGAAGTTCCCTCTCAGAATAGTGCTCCAGTAGTAAGTTGATGTGCCATGATCTTTTCTCACTTGCGATTAGGCAAATATGTGTGAGATCTTACTCTAATACCAATTAAAACTGCAAGAAGGGGGCCGGTGATTTGCCTTCTTTTCAGTTTCTAAGTTGACTGCCTGGATTACTTAGTCGACTATTGCAAATAGTAAAGGCAGTAATAATAACCGAACTGAAAGTAAAGATTGACACAAAATATTTTTATACTGCTTGGGATCCAGAATAGATCTTAGTCCAGTCCCCGAGGGTTGCAGGGGATGCTCTACTAGTTCTTTTTGGTGTTTTAGTTTACAAGGGTTGAATGTAATTCCTACGACTACACTCAATTCTTTTTCTCCTATTTCTTTTGATACAACTATTGAAGACTAATTCAAAGTATGACCTGGTCAAATTTAATTTGTTAGTAGTTTCCTATTTTCTTGGGTTGTTAGCAGTAATGCTGCAGTATTTTCTAGTTTACTGATATTGGATAGTTGTTGCTTAGTTAGTGGAGTAGTCGTCAATTTAATGAGTTAGTGGTTTGTTTATTTGTAAGCCTACTTAAAAGGAAGTACTTTGCTTTGATTCAATATACAGAAAAGCTGAGATTTCAGCAAATATTCAGAACTCTTACTTTCAGCCTCTGTTCTTTAAATTTTGCTATATGTCTTCTCCAACATCTCTGGTATCAGACAATGGCAAGTAGAAGCAATCTATCGAGTGTAGCACAACCACTCATTCCCATCTTTAAAGGAGAAAGCTACGAATTCTAGAGTATTCGTATGAAAACTATAAAGGTACAAATTCTTGAGTATTTGTATGAAAACTATACTTAAATCTCAAGATCTTTGGGACTTGATAGAAAGTGGATTTGCAGATCCCAACGAAGGAAATAGACTGTGAAACAATTAGTAAAATGATGCTAAGGCACTGGTGTGTATCCAATAGGCCATCCATGATAGCGTCTTTTCACGGATCGCGGTAGCAACCACATCAAAGCAAGATTGGTCCATTCTACAGAAGAAGTTTCAAGGTGATTCAAAGGTCATTGTGGTGAGATTGCAATCATTTCAGCGTGACTTTGAAACCTTGATGATGAAAAGTGGAGAATCCATTGCTAACTTTTTGTCCAGAGCAGTGGCAATTGTCAGCAAAATGAGATCCTATGGTGAGAAAGTTATTGACCAGACAATTATGGAAAAGATACTCTGAAGCTTGACTCCAAAGTTTGATCATGTAGTTACTTCTATAAAAGAGTCTAAAGATCTATCAATTTTTTCTTTTGATGAACTGATGGGATCTCTTCGAGCTCATGAGGTGAGAATCAATCGATCTATCGAAAAGAATGAAGAGAAAGAATTTCAAGTGAAAGATTCAGCCACTAAATATGGAGAAAATAATGGTCCAGCAAGCAGAGGTCGAGGAAGAAGAGGATTTCGCAGTGGTCGAGGTCGTGGTTATGAAAGAGGCAGAGGAAGGAATGATGGGCACAGGCAGTCCAATGACCAAAGAGCAAGGTAACACAAACAATGGAATTCAATGTCATCATTGCCAGTGCTACGGGAATATAAGGGTTGATTGCTGGTATAAAGACCAGAAAATAAATTTTGAAGTAGGAGAAACTGAGGAAGAGAATTATCTCTTTATGGCTTGCGTTGATACAGACCATAAGCCAAGTGGTTTATGGTTTGTAGATAGTAGCTGTTCAAATCATATGATAGACACCAAATCTTTATTCCAGGAGATAGATGAGAAACAAAAGAAAAAGGTGCAGCTTGGCAACACAAAAGAGATGCAGGTTGAAGGAAAAGGCACTGTTGGTGTCGACACTAGCCATGACAAAGTAAGAATGTTAGATAACGTACAATTTGTACCTGATTTAGAATATAATTTGTTGAGTATTGGACAAATAATGACTGATGGAAATTCTCTTTGGTTTGATGATTATTCTTATGTCATTACAAATAAGAAGTCAGGCAAAAAGGTTCGCATCACCATGACGCCAAACAAGATGTTTCCGCTGGATGTTTCTAATATGTAAAAAATTTCTTTTGCTGCCAGTGCAAAGGATGACTCAAAGTTTTGGAATTTGAGGTATGGTAACCTCAACATAAAGGGCCTGAGATTGCTAGTTGACAAAGGTATGGTTCTTGGACTACCAAAAATTGATTCTATTGAATTGTGTGAAGGGTGCATTTATGAAAAACAAACTAGAAAGTCTTTTCTTGTTGGAAAGGATTGGAGGGCTTCAAAGTGTCTTGAATTAATACATGTTGATTTATGTGGACCTATGCATACTACATCTTTTGGTGGGAGTCATTATTTTCTAATCTTTACTGATGATTGTAGTTGCATGAGTTGGGTCTATTCTTTGGAAAGCAAATCAGAAATATTTCAAAAATTCAAGCACTTCAAAGCCAAGGTTGAGAAACAAAGTGGTCTATCAATCAAAACGTTTTACATGGATAGAGGCGGCGAATTCTTGTCCAAGAAATTTAATCTCTTTTGTGAATAAAGTGGCATCCAGAGGGAGCTGACAACACCTTATACTCCGAAGCAAAATGGTGTTAGCAAAAAAATCGCACTATTGTGTACATGGCAAGAAGCATGTTACAAGCGAAAGGACTTCCGAATAATTTTTGGGCTGAAGCTGTGGCGACATTAGTCCATTTATTGAATCTGTCTCCCACAAAGGTTGTTATGTATCAAACTCCATTTGAAGCTTGGCAAGGTAGAAAACCATCTGTAAGTTATTTAAGAATTTTTGGTTGTATTGCTTATGCTTTGGTAAATTCCCAATTTCATCATAAGTTGGATGAAAAATCTGAAAAATATATTTTTATTGGTTACTGCACACAATCTAAAGCATATAGACTGTATAATCCTCTTAGTAGAAAGATTTTAATTAGAAGGTATGTAGTATTTGATGAAATGGCAAGCTGGAATTGGAGTGGAAGCAACGATAAGATGAAAGAACAAATTCATATGCCCACTGGAATCACTTTTGATGGAATTCAACAGCCAACTCCTATAGCTACAGCAGCTGGTTCTTTTACCACTTCTCCAGATTCATCTTCTTCAACTTCAGGGAGCATAACTCTTCATCTACTACTCTTGAAGAGTCTTCAGATGAGCCAATTCCATTAAGAAGATCAACAAGGCTTACAAAGACAAACCCCAAATATGCTAATGACATGTATACAACTTGTTAATTTTCTTCTGTTATTTCAGATCCTACATATTATGGAGAAGCAGATGAAAAGGAAGAGTGGCGGAGAGCAATGTTAGAAGAGATGAAATCTATCGAAAGAATGGCACATGGGAGATGGTGGAATTACCAAAAGACAAAAATGCAATTGGTTTGAAGTGGGTATTCAAGACAAAGTTTGCAGCGGATAGGAGCCTATAGAAGCATAAAGCTCGTCATGTGGCAAAAGGATATGCGCAACAATATGATATTGATTTTGAAGAAACATTTTCTCCGGTCGCTCAGTTTGAAACTGTTAGACTTGTTCTAGCATTGGATGCACAGTCACAATGGATAGTTTATCAATTTGATGTCAAGTTAGCATTTTTCAATGGAGATTTACAAGAAGAGGTCTATATAGAACAACCAAAAGGTTTCATAAAGAAGGGCGATGAAACAAAGGTCTACAAGCTAAAAAAGGTATTGTATGGTTTGAAGCAAGCCCCTCGAGCGTGGTATAGCAAAATCGATGGGTATTTTCATAGAGAGGGATATATGAGAAGTGAGAATGAACCCACATTGTATGTAAATAAGAAAGGTAATGATTTCATCATTTTTTGCCTTTACGTTGACGATATCATTTATACTAGATCTTCTATTTTTCTTGTGGATGAATTCAAGTCTCAAATGATGAATGAGTTTGAGATGTCGGATATGGGTTTATTACACTATTTTCTTGGCCTTAAAGCCCATCAAGCTGAAGATGGAATATTTCTCTCACAAAGGAAATATGCCAAGGACCTTCTTATTAAATTTGGTTTGCTTAATTGCAAGCCTGTTGCTACACCTATGAATGTTGGTGAAAAATTGCAGCTTAAGGATGGAGCAGAGATGGATGATGCTAGAAGTTTCAGAAGCCTGGTTGGAGGTTTAATACCTAACCCATACTAACCCCGATATTGCATTCTCTGTTGGTGTCATTTCCAGGTTCATGCAACAACCTTCAAAGGTTCATTTTGGAGCAGCAAAAAGAGTTTTTCGTTATATCACTGGAACTCTAGACTATGGGATTTGGTACTCACATGTTTCCAATTTCAGATTATGTGGGTTCACTGATAGTGACTATGCTGGTTCGTTGGATGATAGACGGAGCATTTTAGCTCATGTCTTTACTCTTGAGTCAGGAGTAATCAATTGGAGCTCAAAGAAGAAAGCTACAACAACCCTATCCACATCTGAAATTGAGTACATTGCAGCTACTTCAGCCGCTTGCCAAGCCATCTGAAGTAGCAGAACTTCAACATAAGCAAGAAAGTGCAACATAGATTTACTGTGACAACAAAGCATCGATCTCCATGGCAAAGATTTTAAGTTTTCACAGCAGAACTAAGCACATTAATGTTCGCTTCCATTTCATTCATTATTTAGATGCAAAGGAGGAGATAATATTGAAGCATTGTAGCACTCATAAGCAATTAGTTGATATACTGACAAAGTCTTTGGCAGCAGACAAGTTTATCTATTTGAGGGCTTTGCTTGATTTCTGTAACTCTGAATCAAGGGGGAGTATTGAAGATTGATTCAAAGTATAACCTGGTCAAATTTAATTTGTTAGTAGTTTTCTATTTTCTTGGGCTGTTAGCAGTCATGCTGCAGTATTTTTCAGTTTACTGATATTGGATAGTTGTTGCTTAGTTAGTGGAGTAGTGGTCAACTTAGTGAGTTAGTGGTTTGTTTATTTGTAAGCCTATTTAAAAGGCAGTACTTTGCTTTGATTCAATATATAGAAAAGCTGAGATTTCAGCACACATCCAGAACTCTTACTTTTAGCCTCTATTCTTTAAGTTTTACTATCCGTCTTCTCCAACCAACCTCACCAATAATATTTTTCTCATCTTTTTTTTTTTGAATACACAGTAAATCACTAAGAATTATAGTGCTTGTTAAAAGTAGAGCAAAGAACTTTGAGAAGGTTCAGACTACAAGTATGTTTTTCGTCATTCTTCAAAGGCTTCTTTATAGACGATGGAAATAGCTATTTGAAAGGATTGAAGAAGAAGGAAACCCAAGGATTTGATCTTTGAAAAAAGGATGTGAAATATCCTAATATCGAAGAATAAGATTGAGTCAAACATAACTCCTTTATTTTTGTTGATCTTCTTTTCTTCTTCGCTTGAGATAACATAATAGTTTTTCTTGATTCATGTGTCACGATCAGATTTCTCAGGTCATGATGGCACCTATAATCCCCAATAGGCGAATCAATTCCCGTAGCCCGAAATAATTAGTAATGGGCTACTACCTAATCAATACGCACAATAAGCAGAAATAAGCGGAAGCAGTAACCTGAATATATACAAACAGAAACTACACCAACCCCAAGACTTGGTATCGATAGTACAAAAGCTTCAAACAGAATACAAGTGCTAGAAGTAACAAAATGATAAGTAAAATTGTCTCCGAATATACCAAGAGTAACAGTACAATAGATGAGATGTGGTCATGCCTCGACCGCCAGGTGCTCACCTTAGTCTCGAAGATCCCAAAGCTGCACGAGTCTCCAAAGCGATCAATGGCAAAAGTTTAACTAATATCTGTACTAGAAAGATGCAGAAGTGTAGTATGAGCACCAATTGCTAAGCAACGGGTATCCAGTAGGTATCATAGGCCGACTGGACACATATAAGATAAAAGAGCAGTAATAAGCAGAGTAGAAAATAATTAGTCACAGAAGACAACGAATAAGTACACGAAAGCTAGCACGGAAGGAATACAAGCAAGAATAATACATATGGCTAGCTAAAAGAATACACATCACCGGCAAAAGGAAGAAACACATACCCTGGATCCTTGCAACAACAAGTATATAAAGAAAAGTTTAGAAAACAGGCGCTATACCGGTAACCTCAACAAATAGAGAAGGAGCGTAAGGAACGCTAAACATGCTGGAATATCAAGAACGATAACCCAACTAAGCATGTAATCTCAAGTCAAGAATTCAGCAACTGGAAGCCCAAGCTTAACCTTAACGATATATAAAGTCATAAGAACCACAATAGGAACCAATAGTGCGAAATAGTAACAATAATTATACCAACAAGCCCACGGGCGCCCATACACCCAAGGAACACAAACAAGTAAAGACAAACCCTCCGGCATCCCATACTACCGGAGCGTACAATCAACAAATAGCAAACAAGGGTGGTACCTCCCACAAAATGAGGATATGATGCACTAGATATGATAGAAGTAACATATGTTACCTGCTTCAGGCGTTCTATAATACCCATAAGACAGGATCCATGGAAGGTCACACCGGTATACCTCTACTACACTGTATACCCTCCTTCCGGCATTCTCATCACGTAGCCCTTAATCCGGAACGACGAAGTCCATGAAGGCCCCCGACCAACATACTAGATGCCTCGCAATCTCGAAAATCCCCAAGTAAAGCTGCCCGGAGGGTATCCGGGTCTAAATCAGTAAATCAAATGGTTCTAGCGCATGGCCCCACCGAGCCTAGTATTATCACGAAAGCTGTAGTAAAACAAGTCTAGCCCTCGGCCCCGCCGAGCCTAGTATTATCACGAAAGCTGTAGTAAAACAAGTCTAGCCCTCAGCCCCGCCGATCCTAGTATTAGTAGAAATAGTGATAAAACATCTTTTTTATTTTCTCTTACCCCAAGAAGATTCGTTAAAATGGTACCAAACCTTTTTGCAATCATTTTTACCAAAAACAGGCCCCACGAGACATGCAGGTTTGTAGAAATCAACAGTAGAAGGCCCGAAGCCAAAAACGTAGTAAAATCAAGTAGAAAATACTTTATATGCATGATCATGACGTGCTCAAACACAAACAGTAGCCCAATGACTCACAATCAACCTATCGGCCCTGCACAGGCTCCAATCATTCTACAACATAGATAGCCAGCTCTATAATAGTAATAAAAATGTCCAGGACTCACGGACATTCCCGATAACCCACCATCTATATTCCAGAATCAATACAAGGCCACACAGGACCACAAGGGTGATAATATCGTCTATAACAAATACTACAAACATCGGAGGAAAGAAATAAATCAGACATGAAGAAGCGGTCAAGGTTTGTGGTGGCAAGCTAATAAAACCAACCCAAGGATGCCCATTAGTATAATTTTATCCTATATATGCAAAGTCTAGAGTATTTAGACCGTAACCTACTTGTCGTCCGATGCCAAGCTGCTAGAACGATAATGTCCAAGCTCGAACCGCTCCGAAAAGCTCTGAAACAAAATCAAACTTGAATTCGAGCTTGAATAAATTGACGTAAATACTCAATTTCTTTTAGGGTCAAATATAACATCAAAATATATTTTTCTACTAAATTTTCCTTCGTTGTGCATAAATACATATAGAAAAGTATAAGAAGCAACTTAAATTGAAATAAAAATGAACCTTAATTCTAATGGAAATAACGGACTCTCACAGTACTATACATATATATATAGGGGGGTAGGCGATTTTAACTCATCCAAAATGGATAAAATTATGATAATATATTAATTTATATAATCAAAGTAATAGAGTGCTGCCACCCTCTCCCACTTCCACGTGTTGGTGGGATAGTGGAATAGGCCACTATTCACCAATCTTTATCCTATTATGTATGTACTCGGGTATTGCATAAGTTCGTAGTAAAATATATATAATATTTTGAATATACCACAATTAATAGAAAATTATTTTGAATAAAGCCTTCTATATACAATAATAATTTTTTTCCACATAACTAGACTTATTATCTCTGCTAAAATATTAATAACTAATAAAACTCTTGTAAAATAAATACATATACAAATATATCGTAACAAAAGAATTTTTCATAAATATTTAAAATATTTTAAGGAGGCAATAAAAATATAATTTTTTACCAAATTCAACTTTTAAATAAAATATTTTCAAATACGCACGATGTTAATAAAATTTTCAAATTTAGGCTCGCAAGCCTTTGATATGAGATGAAGGTTAAGGCCATACGACACCTCGAATCAGGATCGACCTGCCCACAAGGTCAATTGAGGTCATACGATCGCAACTCACTACCGCATGATTTCGATAACTCAACTCTTAAGACTCAGCTCTAAGACAGGGAAATGGCCATAAAGACCAAACGAACGGCCAGGGCACTGAACCACCAGTCCCAGCAAGCCATAAATGACTTGGGGCCGCTACAAGCAAGCTCTAACAATACAAGAAAAGAGAAAACTCGTAAATGACCGGAAGGGTCATTACATCATCCACTACTAAAAAGACTTTCATCCCCGAAAGTCAGGAAGGAAGGAAACACTAGAGATATAAGAACAGCAGATACGAAGCCCTCACTACTCTCTTGGACACCCCAGTTAGCCTTCACGACCGGACGGCACCCAACAGAATAGAACCAAGGAAAAGCAACCACGCCTAAACTCCTCACTAGCCAAGCTAGATTCCAAACTTAAAGTCCATGAACCTGCCAACCCAAACTGAACCTCGAGAATCACAATCAGAAAGCACCAACCCAAAACCGAAACAAGAGAACCAAGGAGATCAACTCACCGAACTCAAATCCTCAAAATCACAACCAAGTTTACCAGAAAAGCCATCAACCCAAAACTCTAATTCATGAACCCGCTGATCCGCAAAACCCTTTTTATTCTGAACTGAATCCTTTTACACCACAAGAAGGAAGCTTCACATAAGTCGAACAATCAAACCACCCTCGAAGCATCAACTGACACACTGAAGATCCATAGTTCCCACTTATAATCTACCACGAACGAATTCACCCTTTTTATTCAAACTCTTACTAAACCAAGCTATAGTCTACTAGCCTTTGCCATCCAAGATAACGACCCTTAACATATCATCGAAAATTGGAGTTACCTGTCCCGACTGATCATCAACCAATGAACGAACACTTTTTCTAGCATCACACTCGCTAACTGAACCCAACTGAACAACCCATCTGAACCTGACTGAAATCTGCACACCAGGGTTAGGAAAGGCATGCATGAACACCTGGTGTTGACAGAGAACTTCCAAACTATAAACTAAACCAACTTCGCTGAACCAGAACAAATCTGAATCAACTGAATACGAAGGCACCAGGAAATCTGTCCAACAGACCCAAATCGGACCAAGATCCCGCAAGGAGTGTGTTAAGCCTACCACAAAGTCCAAAATCATCAACTAAGCTCCAAACTCTAAGAATACTGTTGCTACTCCGAATACTCGAACACCATTCGGATTTGAGATCGCCTTACTATTCTCACCTCAAGAAGAAATCCACCATGCCACGAATACCAAGCCAAAACACCCCGAAGGAAAAGCAAAAGTGCCTGGGGTTCAAGGTTGCCATCTAGCCATAGAAATTGTGCATAAACCATCAACTCACCTCTTTGGCTCGAATCAACCGCTCTAATGCATCAGCACACAAAACCACCAACTTCGAAGCATACAACATACCGAACTTCTAGTCCATACTGGCCGAGACTAATCAAGACTGGACCACATATAAAAGACAACCCTTGAAGAATAAACTAAGCAAGTTTTTAAATCTCTCAGCAAATGAAGGCAACCATCAGTCTCAAAGTACCATTAGAACCCCAAAATAGCCTAGCTAGTCTTAGTCTGCACAACTTGATCACGTACAACACACCACCGTTGATTCTTAAACTTACACCACTGAATCTGTCCAGCCTAATACAAAGGTTAGGCAAGGACTAGATGTCTAAGGTAGACAGCCACTCCGAAACTGAAGTAAAGAAGCCGAGTTGCCCGCACCCACTGCCTTCCGACACAAGGATTGCTGCAACCAAAGGGAAACTTCAACAGACCACCCAAAGTAGTCGGCTAAGCCAGAATCCTCAAACCCATCATCGGTTTACCAATCAATGCTCCAGTCAAACCGACGAGTAGAATCATCCACCATCGAAGAACACTAATAGAGCTGGAGCCACTAGGCCATGAATACATAATTTACTCAATCCATAGATGCTACTGAAACTTGGTTTCCCCCAAAGAAGATAACAAGGAAGCCAAGGTCGATGCAACAAGCTCCCAAAGGTAGTACTGGGAATGACCACTGCCTCACTCTCAGGCTAGAAAGAATTTTGACCTCGAATCTATCAACAAAAATGACACCACAACCTGAACTCGATAGATGCAAGCCACCAACATACAAGTCAAAGCTAACTCTCGGTTTCCACCTTAGTCAGCCACTAGAACACATACATATACACAAGTAGTCATCACCCTCCTTTGCAAACCAAACAAAACCCTTTCCAAGAATATACTAAATTCCACAAATTCTTTCCCAGAAGACTCCAAAGCTGTTCCCTTAGATCCTACAACTCTTAATGGAAACACTTAGCCACAATTTCATAGTCAAAACTCAATCACAATGCCATAATCAAAACATCAACCAGAGATCTATGATCAAAATTCATTCCAACTGGAACTAGGGAAACAATAAGACAACCTAACCAGACCAGAAACTGAGGGAGACTATGGGAACAACCCATATACCTGCCAACCTCCTAAACCAACCAAACAAAGAGGGTTTACTCTAAACACTCGAGAAAACCAAACCAATTAATTGCACGCTAGCATAATCGACACCTCTCAACTCCAGACAAGAGCTCAAACTCCGGCACAACCACCGGTAACACCAAACCAACACAGGGACTCCTAGAAAATGCTAGATAACAGGCTAGGCAACAACCATCTAGCACGGTTCAACAAGGATCACAGGGCTAGAACCACAGGGGAGCTAGAAACAAAACCAACCAGAAAAGGCAAACAAAAACTAACCACGAGCTACAGCTCCGAGTAAACACATATCAAGGATAACTCACCCCCATCCACTACTAAAGAATAAACTACCAAGAAAATAATGCATAAACACTACAACTCAAGTAGTCACACAACTAAATAAATAGCAGGTAGGCATATAAGCAACTAAATGATAGAAGGGATAGAATCGCAACGCGAGCAGTACTATCACTAGCTAAATGTTACAAAAGCCTAATCTGGAGCAATGATGTCAGGAACCTCTACCTCTGGCCAACCAAGAGGGGGATCAGACTGACGGGATCTAACTCTGGACCGAGTAGTCGAAGCTGAAGGCTCAATTGTCCCTTGCCGGGGATAATCTCTAAAATAGTGACCAACCACTCCACAACTGTAGCAACCTAAGGAAGCCTTGCCCCAATGCATGGTGCCTATCAACTCTGGACGGATACCTGAACCAGCTGGCTGAAAGACACCTCTAACTATCTAGGGACCACCCCTACTACCCTACACTCCACCTCTAGCCTATGGTACTGGAGCCCTGGGAGATAACATCTGCTGACCTTGATGACTGGGAGGTTGGATCATGGGGCAATCCCTAATAAAGTGCCCACGTCCACCGCACTGAAAACAAATTCCACTGAACACATACGGGCGGGAAGATCTTGCTGAACCTGATCGGCTACCATGGCCTACATAACCTGAATGTGAACCTCAAAGAATCTGGCCCATACCAAATCCACGCTACTCGACATGCCCTGTACCACCAACCTCTAAAACTTGTGTAGTAATGGAACCTATCTCTGGTGGTGAAACCCCTACCTCAAGTCTGAGACCCTCGGGAACTTCCCTAGCAATGACGTTTCTTAGCACTACCTCCATAAGCCTCACAACATAAACCCTCGATATCCCAAGCATGATCCACTACCTGAAGGAAGGTTATCCAAACTGTAACCAAATGCTCGGTCTCCAAACAGAGCGGTGAAACCAAACCACCAACAATGCTCTGAACTCTATCAAACTCTGAAGGTACAGCCTTGGCAGTACGCCTAACCATCATATGAAACCTTGCCTCATACTCCAATACCGACATACCACTCTGCTGAAGAACTGGAAGATCAACCCTAACTGAAGCACCACTTATAAAACCGGGTACTGAGACACCCACCGGAGGACTCAGAATCCTAACCACAGTGTCCTGAAGAACTGGAGTAGCCATGAATCTAATCGGAGGCTGGGATAGTCCCACACCCCCTATCTGATGTGGTAAACTCTCACTCTGAAGTTCTGGCACAGACGAAAGCATGGAAACAACAGGCACAGAGGCCATGAACGATTAGGAGCCAAGAAGATGAAACTTTTCCTAACAATGCCCTGTGGCCTCCCGTAGAGAGGATACGGATGTCATCATACTGATCTGCGAGACTCTACTTAGACACTTGTTTCTGTACCATGACACCGGTGAACCTAGAGCTCTGATACCAACTGTCACGATCCAATTTCTCAGATCATAATGGCACCTGTTGACACCCAATTTTGACCTCCCTATACCTCTCTCGGGTTGTTATTTTAATAATAATAATTATTTTAAATATTAATTTATTTTTATATTTTACTTGATTTATTAAATAAATTACGTGTTAACACTTTAAAATTAGTATATAAATATATAATTATTCTCTATTATTACTATTTTTTATTACAAATTTCATATGATATTACATGTCATTTATTTTACGTACAATATATATACGTAATTTTATTTTTTTTAAATAATTTATCTTTTGATAATTATCGTTAATTATTATTTTATCTACTAAATTTTATATACGTAGTAGTTTATTTATTAAATAGCCATCCGAATTCAATTTCTAATCTCAAATTATTTAAATCCTAGCCCCTTTCTACCCAATTTATTTCAATTTTAGCCTAAATTGGGCTAATTTGGCCCAATTTTAAATCTCAAGTTTACTCTAATCTCAGCCGTTGATCTAATACGATCAACGGCCGAGATCAAACCCCTTTTCTTCTTTCCTTTTTAACAAACACACCCCCAACCCTAACCCCACTCACCTCCAAGCCGCCACACCCACCCTTTTTCTCTCCTCTTCCTCTCCTTTCTACGCCACCACAATGCCGCCAGCAAGTGGCTAGCCGTGGCGGTCCAGCAAACCCCACCCCCTCTCTCTCTCTCCTCCTCTCTTTTCTCCCTCTGTTTCTCCACCACTCTCACCCCTTCATCTCCTTTTCTCTCTTTCACTCCCTCCGTCGCCGTCTCACCATCCCGGTGAAACCCCATCGCCGCCTCATTTTCTCCGGCGAAACCCCACCAAATAGCCACCCTTCCTCCGACAAAATCCCAAGGTCTCATCGTGTCTGGTAAATATTGGAAGGGACTGACGAAGGAAATACTACGCATGACTCAGTATAGATTTTTCATGGTCAAGTTCGGACAACGACAAGCCGTCGAAATTAGCCCTCTCATCCTGATTTTCTGTCAAAGTTATAAGGATTACCACGAAGTTATTTCTGGTTTGGTCTCTTTCATGATTTTATTGCTTGTTATCTTGCTCGTATGTTCTCTTTTATCAGATTCTAAGGTCTGAAATTAGAGGAGTTTGTTTACAAATTTGTGCCTGAATCTTGTGATTGTGTGTTGGCTGCCTTGTAGGCTATCATATGTAGAAACCCCTAAAAAAAATTACAAACTATTACCTGCTAGCTGAATTCTGAAATGTCAAGTATATGTGGTTTTTTTTGTTCTCTTTCTGATAAAGTCAATGTTGAGCATGCTTTGATTATTGTGGGTCATTTCTGTGTCGAATTCGATTTCTAAGCCGCTGTTTCGAGTTTTGAAGTTGGACTTGTCCATTTCACATCTGTCTGCAGCCTCTGCGTTATTTTCTACATGTTGAGCCATGCATTGTTTACTAGTTTATTAGAACGTAGTTCATATTCATGTCTGGAAAACTTATACTTAGCTCCCAATCCTTAAAAAAAACTTGTTATTTTACCCTTTTGATTAACTTTATAATCATTCTATGCATTACTTGCTCATTTTGGGTCGTAATTAACTCAGTTCAAGCATGATTTGGTATTCTTGCTCCTTGTATTTCTTAAGACAACCATGCTACCTATCTATTTCATTAAATTGATCTGTTTAACCCTTTTCTTTCAAACTCAAAGTGTGGACAACTTGATATTCGGTTATTCTTGGTAAATTGGATATGTAATTGATCAACCACAGCATGTTATCATCCCTTTGAGTGATTTTCCTTCCTTTTGTGGATTAAAGTAGCCTTGGTACTTAGACAATTTTGGTATATGTTGACTTGATTGGTGCAATTGCTTAATTTTGGAAAAGGATTATGATGAGAAGGGACAGACTGCATGAAATATTTACTATTTCGAATTTTAGACAGGTTTGGTGCTATTTGGTTATGAAAAACTTTAGAATTGATTGTCCTTCCTTTAGAGGATTATGTGACTGATTTTGGCTACTAATTGCTTCTTCCCTTAAGTCTCTGGTTGTGACAGCTTGTTATTTGCTTAATTATGGTAAATTTAGCATGATTCTCTATTCTTAATTGATTTAGCCCATTTGTTTAAGGAAAATAATTTCCAGGATTGACTTTTAAAATATTCTTCTGACTTTAATAACTTTATTTACTCTCTTCTTATGATAAATTAGGGCTAATTGATTTAAGTATTACAATTAAGATAAAATTTCCTTTTTTCACTTTTTAAAATGATTTCCTTCCTTGATTCAAGTGTGAATCCTTCACTATAAACACAATACCTCTACCTCATTGCTGGGGTGGACTTTACTCACTACTACTCTCACATATTAAGAACTTCTCTTCGATTGACAAAGATGGCTGCTAAGTGTCGGACTTGGAATCTCTTCTTGTTGTTTACTATTCACTGGTTAGCTTCTGATCGTAGCCTAAATGCTTCTTTGTTCATCTATGTTTTGGAATATCCCGAGCCTTCCTTAATGAGGGCAAGTATGTGCGTACTCTTAACTTATGTGGGTTTAAATGTCTGAGATGATATAGAACCTGCCTGTAGGATTTATAACCAAGTTCTGCTTCTTGTAATTTGATATGTTTTCTTTTGCCTTGGTCATAAACTACTCTTACTTGCCAAAAATGGTTTGGCTAATTCCTGTTTTCACACTTGTTGTTTGTTAGTTTACATGACTACATTCCGTTCTGGCTTGGTTTTATTTTCGCTATATTTTGTGGAATACGGAGGTCCTAATGTATTCTCATGCCTTGACATAAGCACTACCTAGAATCCATGAGATTCTCAGGAACTCTGACATTTCAAGGGTAGTTTCATGGATCATACTAGGATCTTCCGAATCCTATGCTATATTTGACAGGTTTCTATTAAAAGATGGTTACACAGTGAAGAGTTGCTCGGGATTTGGGAGTCTCCAAAGCTTTAGATCTGCTTTATTTTATTCATTCATTTGGGTTTGTAATAATTTATTGTATAAACTTCGATAAATAATAAAATTTAGGGGACTGCTATGGGGAAGGGGTAAACTACGTGCTACTTGCTTTAATTGTAAACCGCAGAAATCATGCCTATAGGATTTCTATTAATCTCGTTTGTTAGAAATTATGCCTATAGGAGTTGTATTAATATTGTTTGTTAGAAGACATGTTTTAAGTTTTAAAATCAGAAATCACGCCTATAAGTCAAATTCATTTCTAAATTATTTGGCCATCGTTTTAGCATGTTAACATCAGTTTCAGCATCTTTAAAATAAAATAGTTAACGTTTCGGATGTTAAAAATAGTTTCAGCATGTTAAAACCTGTTTCAGCATATTAAGTTACTTGTTTATCAATCTCAGCATGATTAAATTAGTTTTCGCAAGTCAAAATAGAGATTACTATAGGACTAAACAAGGTCTCAGCCTGTCAATTAGTTATCAGTTCCAGCATGTTTAAAATCAGTAAATTCAGGCCCGTAGACAAACCAGTTTCAGCATGTTTAAAATTAGTAAAATTTAGGTATGCATGTTAAAACCACTAGATATTATGCTTATAGGACTTAATTAATTCCTATATGTCTTGATCATGTCCACATGTTTTAATAAAATTTCAATTTTCTAAATGTTCAATCCTAGATATCATGCTCATAAGATTAACTACATAAATTGTTAATTGTGCGAGTTGTGAGGCCTATTCGAAACCATTATGTGCTACTTGTTTTAAAGTCCAAGTATGTTTTGTATGACGTTAATCCCGAGTCTCACTAAGTAGCCTTGGAATCTTATTGTCTAGACCCATATCCAAAATAGTAGTTCAATGCCTCTTGGACATTAAGTGGGACGAGTAGGCATACTAAGGTACGCTAGATTTTTATTTCTTAAGTACGCTCCTAGGAATAATAATCTTAATAACCAACTTAGGTGGGTAGATAGACGGACATGATGGAAATTGACCCGAGCAAAATACGACAATGTCTTTGAAATTGTCTTCGGTAAATAAGTCGGGTGCTGATCCGAATAGGTTAAAATTAACCTAAGTTTAATTCTTATATTCTTACGTATTTGGGGTAGTATTAATTAAATCACCTACTAATTAGATCTCTTTTCCTATATCATTTTTTTCCCGAATTCTATCTTCTCGCTTATCTGATTTTCTTATGTGTTTATTTAGCTTTTAAATATTCCACATGCTTAATTCTTACTCACCTAGTTTCATTAATAATTAAACTGGTTTAATTTATTGACTTCTTAAAAAATAGAATTTATTTGTATAGCGGTGTAGTTTTATTAATTCATATCGATCTTTGTTTATCACATAATTTCCCACATAAATAACGAATCCAGCAGGGACCCATATTTGTGGACATCAAAAGGTGCCTAACACCTTCCTTTCGAGGTAACTTGAACCCTTACCCGATTTCTGGTGACGTAGACCTCTTAAATTAAAATTAATCGTAGTTAGTTAAGAACGGTGCCCTAACGCGCCTTTAATTCGTTAGGTGGCGACTCTTCACTCTTTTCCATCCAAAAAGAGTTGTCACGTCGATGGCCCATCTTTTCGCGAGAAAAATGGGGCGCGATAGAATGGCGACTCTGCTGGGTGATATTTAGGTTCTAACCATTACGGATTTTATGTTAATGTGGGAATTTGTTTTACCTTATTTTATTTAAAGAATGTTTTCTCTTCCTAATTAATTTCGTTATTTTTATTTTTCATGTTTAGCTTGTTTTTTTTGTCAAATTACTTGTGATTCTTTATTAATTTGTTTACTTGCTTTTTTTTATTTACTGCTTTCATTAACTGTTCAATATGTTACTTTCCTTTTTTATATGCTACATGTTATCGTTTTTCATAATTGGCATTCCGTTCATACTTCCCCCACTTGAGAATTTCACACTTTCACACACCATACACGTGAGTTGTGCCTTTGCACTTCTCCAAAATTCTTTCAAACACTCATTTTAAAGAGTTGGCATAGACGTGGAGTGAGCGGATAGTTTTGCTATCGTGTGACCACGTGCCTCCTCGCATAGGAAAACCTTGAGTCTTATTCCATCCAAATCTTGGAAACCTAAGATAGTGTTTTGCCCACCCCTTATACTTAACTCATGCATGTATTAACTATAAATGGGTGTTCGTGACACCAGAATGATGCATATATTTATTTTCTATGTGTTAATCTTTTATGTTTACGTTATCATTCTTGTCTTAGCCTATCCCTTACTCTTAGAATTTCAAGCTTTAGGCGACGTCAAAATTCATTTATTTGCACTTAATGCAAGTAACTGTATAGTACCTTACATTTTTCCTTTAGGCCCAAATCATACAATCTTAGGGCCTAGTCAAATTCTCCTTTATTCTAACATTATGATTTGAGCTTGTCCTCTAGAAATCTTCTTTTGACATACAAATCATCTCTTGATTTGATCTAATCCTTGATAGGATATCCTAGACCCCTTTCTAACCTCTTAGGATAATTTGTTACCTTTAGAATATCCTTGACTCCTCGCATTCTACATGGACATATTATTTTCTCTGTCAAAATCCTATTTATTTGGGTCCATATTTCATCGTAAGTTTAACTTTCAATCGTCAACATTCGATGTTTGTGTCATCTTTCAACTCTTGCAACCTTTGAGTTGTATAGATCCCTCATAACCTTAATTCAATTCTGAATAAATCATAATCTGTTACTTAGATAAATAAGGCATTCCGCTCTATGACTCCATAATGTTGTTCTTCATAAGATATTTTCTTTCGTGCATTCCTCCTTTGTTAATCATGAATCCACTTCTCCTAAGTTTGACTAAAGTTGAACGTTAGATGAAAAAGAATAATGCAGAGAGAACTCTAGTGTTCAACAATAATCGACCCTGTTCATCCTACGACTCCCTCGTCTCTTAAGTTTGCATCCTAGTATCGTGCCGAACCTTCGAAATCATAAGTTTTGTTACTATCATAAATATCGTGCAAAGTTCAAATCTCTGCGTTTAAATCACTCTTTAAATTTTAATTCTCGCTCGTTGTGGGCGTCCTTTATTTTTAGTATCATTATCATTATTATTATTCAATGTTTCAAGATTATGTATGCTACATGATAATTTTATTTGTGTTTAATTTATTTTTGCTCAAAGGTTGTCTAGCGTTTGAACATCGATTCGACTAAGAATCTGCAATATGACAAATATGCTCAGTATTCAAAAGAAAGCTAGTCTTCTTCCTGCTAGCTCCAGGCAAAATACTTTTTGGACTATATTTCCTCTCTCCGTCCCTACTCATACACTCCCTAAGCAAATATCTCCAGCCCACATTGATCGTGGTACTTTACCGAGCATGATTATATCTGGCGAAAATGAGAACAACAAGCTAGGTTCATTCCAAAAAAGGATTCATGATTTAGAGGAGAGGGTGGATGAAAAATTACGCTCTGAAAATGTTTATGACCTGAGATATAAGAAATTATGTCTACATCCAGGAATTTAATTTCCGCTAGGGTACAAAGTTCCAAGATTCAATGTGTTTGATGGGCATGGAGATCCAATCACACATCTTAAGGATTATTGCAGCAGATTGGTTGGAACAGGACATAACGAGGCTCTTCTTATGAGGTTATTTATTCAGAGTTTATCGGGAACAACACTCACATGGTATGTCAAACAAGACTTTGACAAATGGTATTCGTGGGAAGATATGGCTCGAGACTTTGTAGAACAATATAAGTTCAATATTAAGGCCGATGAAACTATGCTAAATCTGCTCGGATTAAGAAAATTGAATCACGAGTCTTTTGAGGAATATGTAACATGATGGAGATTAGAAGCTTCTAAAGTGCGTCCTTCAGTACCTGAAGAAGAATTGGTACAAACCTTCATAAGATCACTCGATGGTGTATATTATGAATCATTATACTTCGCAAGTATTCAAAGCTTTGATAATCTGATTTGAATTGGGAAAGAATTAAAATATGGCATTCAGACGGGGAGAATGTCACGACCCGATTTCTCGGTCATGATGGCACCTACAACCCCCGGTAGGTGAACCAATCCCTGTAGCCCAGAACAGCTAGTAATGGGCTACTATCTAACAAATAAGAGGACAAGATGAATAAAATAGATAATATGAATGAAAATATATACAAATGCGGAAAACTAAACCAAACCCCAAGACCTGGTATCATAGTACAGAGCCAAACTACATACATGGAGTACAAGTAAACCAAAACTATATATACAGATGTCTCTGAATGAAAATAGAGTACATGCAGCAAAAGATAAACTAAAGCTAAGCTCCGATCGCCAAGAGCCCACCTTCAGCCTGAAGTAGTCTCCAATAGATCTCCAGGCACGAATCACAACGATCTAGCGGCGATGGCCCACGCTAGGATCTGCACCCAAAGATGCAGGGGGTAGGGGTGAGCACCAAATGCGAAGCATAAGGTACCCAGTAGGTATCATAGGCCGACTGGGCACATATAAGATAAAAGAGCAGTAATAGACAGAATAGAAGCAAGTAGTCACAGAAATCAACGAAAGGTACACAGGAACTAGCCCAGAGGGAAATCAACAGAACCACAGATGAGGCTAGTAAGCAGAATATACACACCAAAAGCACAGGTGAAAGTAAGAAATAACGCACCTGGGATCCTGGCAACAACAGTGTATACAAAATAAGTTTACGGAATGGACGGTATACCGGTAACCTCAAGTGTAAGAAGAAGAGAGAAAGAGTAATAATAGGCATGCTCAAGACATGAATCAATACTCAACTAATCATATCAACCTCAAATCCAGAAACTAACACCCTAACAGTACCAATCTCATACTTATCCATAATAGAGAATCATTCTATAAGTAAAAAGCAAAAGTCTACCTACAGTCCCTCGGCCGCCCATACAACCGAGGAACACAAACAAGTGAAAACAAACCCTCCGGCATCCCATACTACCGGAGCGTACAATCAACAAACAGCAAACAAGGGTGGAACCTCAAACCATGAATGATATGATGCATGAAGATCTCAGGTTTGCCATAGTATCTCTGTATGTACCTCTCCGGCACCGCGATCCGGCTACCCAGCAGGTAGGTTCCTATGGAAGGTCTCTGCCCGTATACCTCTACTCCCCCGTATACCCCTCTTCCGGCACACGCAGCTCGTAGCCCCTGGCCCGCGATAGCAGGTCCATGGAGGTCCTTCGACCCCCATACCATAATCTCAGTATCAGAACATGTATCAAGATAGAGTCCAAAGCTCAATTATTCAAGATATAGAACAGTTCTCAAATATGCATGCCCAGAACCCTGCTTCCAGGACTAAAAATAGTAGGGAAAATATTCTGAAAAACCCCTCAAGGGTGCCCGGGCGCTCGCCGGCGTCTAAAACAGTTAAAAAGCAGTTCATCTCATTGTGCTCGCTGTACCAAACCGAAGCTAAAAATCATCTCAAGTAGTAAGAAAACTCATCGTAGTTACTTCCGGCCCTGCCGAGTCTAGTGATAATAGTAAAACTGATGATTTTAAACCACAAGTGAAATCAACCATTTCCAAATCATTTCCATCAAAAACGGCCCCCCGGGCCATGCAAGGTTTAGAAAACAGTGTCAGTAGCCCCAAAGCCAAAACCACGGTAAAACATCGATAAAACCTCTTTATATGCATGGAAATGATATGCTCACACACAACAATAGCTGCCCAACAGCTTACAATCAACCTACCGACCCTGCACAGGCCCACAGCTACTCAGCAAGCATAACCAGCCTAGAAGGATAATTCCATGCCCGGGACTCGCGGACATTCCCAAAATCCCACCTTCTATGTTCAGAGTCAACAAGGCCTCACAGGACCACAAGGGTAAATAAAATATATCGGCAAGTACTTACAAGCAACGGAAGGAATAAAAATAGCGGACATGAATAAAGCGGTCAAGGTCTGTGCTACCAACTAATAAACCAACCCAAGGATGCCTATTAATACAATTTTATTCTATATATGCGGAGTCTAGGGAAATTAAACCGTAACCTACCTGTCGTCCGATGACAAGCTGCTGGAACAACGATGTCCAAGCTCGAACCACTCCGATAAAATCCAAAACTAAATCGGAATCGAAATCGGATTTGGGAAGGAATAACTTGACAAGATAATTAATTTACTTTATCAAATATATTTTTCTCACCATAAAACCTCTCACGTGAATGAGTATTTAATACTGTGCAAGTTGTGTGCAACAGTAATATATATATAAGCATATTAACTTTCAGCACTAATACATCAATATATACTACTATATGTGCTGCCACCTTTCCATCCACTTTTGTTGCCTTCACCTTCCACTTACACGTGGGGGTGGAGGTGGCAACCAATTTCCCTCCGTTAGGTATATATTCGGGTATTGCATAAATTCGTGGTAAAATAAATATAGTATTTTAAATATACCATAATTATTAGAAAATTATTTCCAATAAAACCTACTATATTATAATAATAATTTTCAACATAATTAAATTTACTATCTCCGTTAAAATATTACGGAGTATAAAAACTTTATAAAATAAATACTTAAACTATTAAAATATTTTGAAAAGGCAATACTAATATAGTTTTTACCAAATTCAACTTTTAAATAATTATTTCAAATACACGCACGATGCTAATGAAGTTCTTAAGTTTAGGCTCGTAACTCGCCTACGCACGATTTCAATTATTCAAGAATTCTCTCGGAATCCTCCCTTATATTTTATCACTGTTTCAGAACTGAAATGGCATTTTAAAACGTAAAATTGAAG
>QJPP01004241.1:0-51156 GCA_003996215.1 Jaltomata sinuosa
ACACCCAATTTTGACCTCCGTATACCTCTCACGGGCTGTTATTTTACTAGTTATTCTTATTTTTTAAGCTTAATTTTTCCTCGCGTATTGCTTTTATTTACTAAATAAATCATGTCTTTTATCTTCATCTTGACACTTTTTAAATTTGTATATAATTTTTAAATGTATAAGTCATTTCTTATTATTATTAGTTTAGCATAAATTTCGTATAATATTACATGTCATAAATTTAGGATTCTAAATAATATTTTTTTGTCTGATAATTATCGTTGGTTATTATTTTACCTATTAAATTATATATGTAGTATTTTATTTATTAAATAGCAGACCAATTTCAATTTCATTCCCAATTTATTTAAACCCTAGTCTCCTTTTATCTAATTTATTTAAATTCTAGCCTTTCATAGTCAATTTCTTTCAATTCTGGCCTAAATTGAGTTAATTTGGCCTAATTTTAAATGACCAATGTCAATTTCAATTGCCCAAATCCATTTAATCTCTTTTGGGTACGCCTGACCCGCATTAAGATTGAATCTCAACCGTTGATCTAATACGATCAACGGCTGAGATCAGCTCCCATTATTCTTTCCTTTTACATTATACTCCCCACCAAAACCCTAACTTCATTTTTCCCACTTCTCTTTCACCCCCACCAGCCGCCTCCACCCCTCATCTCTCTCTCTCCTCTCTTCATCTCCTCCAACCATTGCCACCGCTCCACTTTTTCGCCCGTCACCACCTTAAATACCGGCCGGCGGAACCACCCACATAACCCCACAATCAGCCACCACCCTCCACCAAAGCAGTCTCCACCACCTCCACCGCTAGCAAGCTGCTAGTCGCGGTGGTCCGGCAAAACCCTCACCCCAACGTTCTCCCCTCTCTCTCTTTCTCCACCCGGTGAAACCCAACCGCCACCACATCTCCATCAAAAAAACACCGACAGATTCCCTCCGTCCAAAATCCCTATGTTGGTGCCGCCTTTCTCCGACGATGAACTATGTTGTCATACTACCGCCGTGGCTTTGGCGAATTCTCACAACAAAAACCTAAAAATTGAAGATTTTGTCATCTACGACAAATGATAGAGAAAACAGATGGATGGACTGTTGCACAAAGCTCATCGTTGATCTTGATGTCTACGCGAGAAGCCATCAAAACTAGAGCCTCTTTGATTTATGCTAAAGTTTGATATTACGAATCCATTCCGGGTCTGATCGTTCTCATGGTTGAATTTCATTCTTTCTTTCTTGCTTGCTGTTATCTGATTTTAGGTGTGAAGTTATTAAAGTTTGTCTGGTGAATTGGTGCTTAAATTCTGTGATTTCATGTTGATTATACCGTTGAGCTATCATATGTGAAAACCCCCAAGTTTCTCATGAACCTTCCTCTAGCCTAAAAATTTGAATTCTCTTTTAACGAAGCTGATTTCTGAGCATTTTACTGATTGTTGTTTTATGGTCTAAGTTGGAGGTCATTTTGCTTTTGCTCCTTATCCTCGTGTTACCCCAATACTGGAATACAGTTTGTGGAAGTCTTATATTACTTGGTTGTGAGCATGAAAGTAGAATAATTGCTATAATTCTATGACTTGATTGGTTCTGTGATTAGGAGTACTCTATGCTCATTAGTTGATTATTTTAGGTCGCAATTGACCAGCCTAAGGTGGATTTTGTATTTTTCTTTCCTTGTATAACTAAGATGGCCTTGATATTTGTCTATCCCTGCAAACTTGGTAACTTCGATTTGATTGCTTTACTCTTTTTTTTTCGGAAATCGAATCTGGACAGCCTTGGGTGCAGTTTGTTTTAATAAATTTTGATCTATATTGATTATTTTCAGGATGCTCCATATCTTTAATTGAACTTTGTTGCCTTATTTGAATTGTAACAGCTTGATACTTGTTATTTCAAGGACATTGATGAGTAATTGCTCTAATTGATCTCATTTCCTTGTGAGAAATGGAATAGCTTTAGTACTTGAATATTTCTGGTAAGCTATGATTGACTCTAGGTACTAATTGATCTCCTCTATTAGGACAATCTTAATATTTGCCCATTTTTATTGATTGAGATATGTTGATTAACTGGCTTGCTATTCCCTTTAGTCTGGACAAATTCTCATTTGTTTAATCATGGTAACATGACATGTTTGCTCCTAATTGATTCGATTACTTGATTTTTGGGAAAGGATTTTGGTATTGACAGCTTGGTTACCTATTTAATTATGGTAAAGTGTTGACTCGTTTTACCTTTAACTAATTCATAATTAATTTTGAGGTGTTGATAATTTTGCTACTGGTCTATTTATGCTTAGCAAATAAAATCAGACCCTTTTTGTATGATAATTGACTCTGTGTGGTAATTAAGGTAATAATTTACCTTTATTTGGTTTTCTTTATTCTGGTTACTCTTTTCGTTATGGTAAGTTTGAGTATTGATTGATTTTATATGTGGTTAAGGAAAAGATTTTTTTTCCTGATCGACTCCCTAATTAATTCCTTCTCCTTTACTAGCAGACTTCCATTCCGCTATATAAGAGTCCCCTCTTTTCATAGTTTTGGGGACAGACTTTTACTCATTACTACTCTCATATCTTAAGAAATTCACTTCTCCGTGGTCAAGCTTACTGATTGCTAAGTATTGGACTTTGGCTATTTTCTTATTGTTTGTGGCCAACTGGTTAGTCTCTATTGATGTAGATTCCAATTCATATATGATCACTTGTAACCTAAATGTGTGCTTTAATCGGTCTATGTTGTTACTTGCGATTATTCTATGTACGTCTTTGTATCTGTGAGTCATTAGAGAGCATGTATATAGGATGTCTAAACTTTACTTCTTGTTGGCTTGATCTGTTTCCTTTTGTGCTTTAGTCATGAACCAGTGTTACTTGTTAAAAGATTAGATATTGCTTGTTCGCATAGTGACTGCTCAATTATATTTGGTTATGTCTTGGTTGATCGATTATGTTTGGTTATATCTTGGTTGGTTTTCGTGGTATTTGGAGGAATACGGAGGCCCTAATGCATTCATGCTCCTTGACATAAGCACTGCCTAGGGTCCTTGAGATCCTCAGGAACTCTGACATGTCAAGGCGTGGTTTAAGGGTTGTATTAAGGTTTTCCGAATCCTATGTTCTACATCTTTGACAGGTTCTTGTTGGCTGTGAAGAGTTTTTCGGGATCGGGATTTCTGAGTATCGGTACAACCTGTTCTTTAGCTTTAGATTCTGTTCATTATTTTGGTCTGTAATAATTTATTGTAAAACTCTGACGACAAATTAAATACTTTAGAGGACTGCTATGGGGGGAAGGGCAAACTACGTGCTATTTCCCTTAGTTGTTTTAAAACGCCTAGAAAACATGCCTATAGGTAAGTTCGTTTCAGCTTTAAAATTAATTAGCATGCTCTATGGCTTAAAGTCAGTTTTCAGTTCTGTTTAGTTGCCATGTTTATAAGTTAAATATGTTTCAGCATTTATGATAGTTAGCTACCATGTTTTAAGTTGTAAAAATCAGTTTCAGCATATAAATAACAAAGCTAGTTACCATGTTTAAAATCAGCTTCATTTTTTAAACAAAATCAGAATCATGTCTAGTTTAAAATCGATTTCAGCATCAGTGTTCTATGTATTTTAGACAGCATGCCTATAGGGTTAATTCAGTTTCTGCATATACCACGACTAGTTTTTGCATATACCACGACTATAGGATTAAGTATTTTGAAACTGTTTCATCATGTTAAAATCAGTTCATCATGTTAGAGGCTGTTTCAGAATGCTAAACCGGGTTCAGTATGTTTCAGCATTTTTAAACTAAGTAGTTACCATGCCGACTAAATAAGCTTTCAACATGTTAAATCATTTAGATAGCATGCCTATAGGATTTAAATTTGTTTCAGTACATTATTTAATTTAGATATCATGCTCATAAGATTTAATTAATAAATTTTCTGCACATCTATACTACTAGAAATCAAGTTGTAGTTTAATAAGGTGTTAATTTCTGAAGCATAGTTTATCACCTTGTACCTTCATTAAATGATTAAGAGGCAGGTTTGAGACTGTTATATGCTACTTGTTTAAAAGTCCCTTCTCGTTTTGCTTGACACTTTCCCGTGTCTAATTAGGAAACCTAAGATTTTATTTATCTAGTCCCATACCCAAATAGTAAGTCCAAATGCCTCTTGAACGTTAAGTTGGGACGGGTAAGCATCTTAAGACGCGTTAGTATTTTTCATTTGTTTAGTGCGCTCTTAGGATAATAATCTTAACAACCAACTTAGGCGGGTAGATAGACGGACATGATGGAAATTGACCCGAGCAGAATACGACAATGTCTTTGAAATTGTCTTCGATAAATAAGCCGGGCGCTGATCCGAATAGGTTAAAACTAACTTAAGTTTAGTTCTTGTTTTATTATATATTTGGGGTAGTTATCTAAATCACTTAGTAATTAGGTTTCTTTTTCTATATTCTTGTGTTAATTCTGTCTTCTCGCTGATCTCCTTTTCATTTTATTATTTATTTTAATTGCGGTTTATATGCATGATCTTTTTCTCACTTAGACTGTTAGTAACTAATTTATCTACTTGTTTAAAATAAAGGTTTATTTGTTTAATTACTTAGTTAATAATAGGCTAATAACACTGTTGACCCTTTGTTTATCACTTAATTCCCACATAAATAATGAATCCGGCAGGGACCCATATTTGTGGACCTCGAAAGGTGCTTAACACCTTCCTTTTGAGGTAACTTGAACCCTTACCCGATTTCTGGTGACGTAGATCTAAAATTAAAATTAGTCGTAGTTAGTTTAGAACGGTGCCCTAACACACATTTAATTCGTTAGGTGGCGGCTCTTCACTCTTTTCTATCCAAAAAGAGTTGTCACGTCGATGGCCCATTTTTCGCGAGAAAAATGGGGCGCGACAGAATGGCGACTCTGCTGGGGATTATTTAGGTTCTAACCATTATGGGTTTTTATTTTATGTGGGATTTCATGTTTTATGTATCTTTGTGTTTGTCACCTTTATAGGATTGTATTTGTTTTTATTTTTCGTCAAAAGAAAAATTTATGATTGATCCCTTTTCCTTTCTCCCTTATTTGTTTCCTTAAATAATCAATTTTGTTTCATGTTTAATAGCTTTTCTCATTCTCCTTTATGTGTTTTCTTACTAGTATTTCATGATTAGTTTATCATTTATTTAGTTATTCCTTTCCTTTTATTTATTTACTTTTATTTCGTGATCTTGCTTTACTTATGTTGTTATTGTTTCGTTAAACTGTTCAATGTGTTACTATTTTTCACTATATGCTACTTGTTACCGCTTTTCATAACTGTCATTCCGCTCATACTTCTCCCACTTGGGAACTTCACACTTTCACACACTATACACGTGAGTTGTGCCTTTGCACTTCTCCAAAATTCTTTCAAATACCTATTTTAGAGAGTTGGCATAGACGTGGGGTGAGCGGATAGTTTTGCTACCGTGTGACCACGTGCCTCCTCACATAGGAAAACCTTGAGTCCTTGTCTATCCAAATCTCATAAACTTAGGATAGTGTTGTATCTACCCCTTTATATAAGTCATGCATGCATCAGCCATAAGTGGTTTGGCCCTAAGAGTCAACCCGCGAAATTAGCAGCCTCCTTATTGTCAAAGGGTTCCCATCAATCCAAAGACAAATAATCATATTATGTGCTAAGTGATCATGACAAATTAATCCAAGCCAGTTTAATATGAAAGAAATTTAGAAAAGTTTGTTTTGTTTCTCTTTCAGGCTGTAGAATGGAAGGCACACCGGTATTTCCCAACACTAGGATGGTTGTGGGTGTTCCCCACAAATTAAGGAGATGGTGGGAAGATATGAAGAAAGAGCATGGTAAAGAGATTCGTCGGTCCTTGGGTTTTCTGACCTTTTTGATTTATGTAGCTCCAGATCTGTATTTGATCAAGGCTTTGTTGCAATTCTGGGACCCTGAAAAGGTTGTTTTCAAGTTTAGCGATTTTGAGTTAACACTGACCGTGGAAGAGATTGGAGGGTTCACTGAGTTGCGGTACCAAAATAGAGGGTTGATCTTGCCTCGCAAACAATCTGGGAAAAAGTTTCTGCATCATCTCGGATTGAAAAACAATCTCAAATTAGCTTGTCTGGACTTTGACTGGAATTCTTTGGATTTCTTATATGAACATTTTGGTCGCAGGGATGGTCATAAGGTTTTTAAGAAAGAGTTCTCTTGTTCTGCTGAAAAATGGGAAAAGAAACGACTGAATGCTTTTTCCATAGCCTTGCTAGGCACTCTAGTGTTTCCAAGGGAGAATGATAAGATTGATAGTTGCCTTAGTTCGGTGGTTCAAGCCTTATGGCGCGGTATTGATAATACGGAGTCCACCTTGGTACCCATGATCCTTGCTGAGGTATTTAGGGCATTGTCCAAGTGCTTTAGGGGTAAGAGGTTCTTCGAAGGGTGTAACCTTCTGCTGCAGCTATGGGCCATTGAGAACTTTTACAAATGGCCCGACTTGATAGACATTTTGACGGGAATGGGAAACAAGATTGACACACATTCTCAAAGGATGATCAGGTTCAATTCTCCTGTGGGTACAGAAGATTGGTTTGCTTTTATGAAAGCCCGTTCAGGATATCAAATTCAGTGGAAATATTCATGGTTACCCGCCCGCACAGCTGTCATAAGAAGCAACAAGCTTTACTACATCGATCTCATTGGGCTGAAAGGTCTCCAACCTTAGGCTACAGTTCGAGTGCTCCGCCAGTTTGGACGAACCCAAGTCATACCTCTAAGAACCCACATGGGAGGTTCTGAGCTTGAGTTTGGCTCAAAATATGAAATCCCTAAGGCCAAAGAATTGCTTCAACAATGGGAACGGTTGATGACTGTAAGCGTGGGCACCGACCAGGCTTATTGTGCACCCGAATACTATGTATGGCTTTTGGAGGATGCTGAAGATATGCGGCTTAGCAAATTGGGACAACCTTATGGATTTGAAGATGTAAAAGAGACCACCTGGGCATGGAAGCTGTTGAAACGTCATTATGATATCACTCCTGCAATATGGGCACAAGTTGATCCAAGATCTCTGAACCAGTACAATGGAGGCTTTTGAATTTAGGATTTTCCCTTGTCATCCTGCTTTCCCCTAGCTCTACTTTATTGTTTTTTTCATTTCCGCAAAGAATTGTAGTATATCAAAGTTTGATTTAATAAATGGTTTACTTCGTTTATTATCTGACTCTAAATTGGCGGAGCACTCGAACTGTACCCAATGTCATGAATCATATATGTGTCATTTTAGGCCTACCTCTGGCTCAACGAGGCCCCTTGCATTTAGGACGTTTATTTTTCGCAATCAATGTGTTTATCCTTAGAATAAATATCTTACTACTAACTTGGTTTCTGTTGATTTTGTCTTACTCTTACTCCCTTCCCAAAGGTTGATTTGTGCATGCTGGGATATCATACTAGATCAAAAGGGACTCCTCCTCCTCCTCCTCATCCGAGTCCAAATCGTGAAAGGAAAGATAAAATGGGTGACAATAGTGCTAGTAAGAGTAAGGAAGTCTCAGAAAGTGTTGGTGGAGACCGTGATGAGCTAATCTTATGAATGGAGCAAAGAATCCTTGACTTACAGGATGAACTGGCGCAAGTTCGTAATTTGATCAAGTTGTCCTTCACTTTAAACAGTCCTCGTGACCCGACAGTCGAGGACAATACCACGGCAAAACTCCAAACCATACCCAATGTACCACAACCACAAAATGACTTGCAGCATACTTACGTTCTTCCAAGGACTAGCCAATGTCCTCCACCATAATATCCTACCTTCTCAACTCCACAAAACTCCCAAACTACTCCAAATATAGTCCCTACCCACGTTCCAAGAAATTATAACTTGAACCCCATATACGTGGAAACTGCTCCTTTTGTTCAGCACCAGCTTGAGCCAGAGCCTTCAGAAAAAGACCGGTTAATACAGAACATGGTCGAAAAGTTAGAGCAGGTCACCAACAGACTGCAACATATGGAGGGCATTAGAGGGGTGAAGGGTCTGAATTATGAAGACCTATGTATGCACCCAGACGTTGAATTACCAGAAGGGTACAAACCTCCCAAATTTGGGTTATTCAATGGGACCGGAGATCCCAAAGTACACTTAAGAATGTACTGTGATAAGTTGGTGGAAGTAAGAAGAGATGAGAAAATACGGATGAAGTTGTTCATGAGAAGCCTTAACGGGGAGGCCTTAACCTGGTACATTGAGCTGGATACCAGAAAGTGGTCCAGAATGATAGACATGGCCTCCGATTTTGTAGAAAGATTTGGATTCAACATGGACAACACCCCAAATTGGTTTCACATTCAAAACCTAAAGAAGAAGCCTAATGAATTATTTCAGGAATATGCCTTGAGATGGAGAGTTGAAGTGGCCAGAGCCCGACCTCCAATGGACGAGGCTCAAATGAAAGATTATTTTATTCGGGCCCAGGAACCACAGTACTATGAAAAGATGATGCTCATCACGGAAAAGAGTTTCGCCGAGATCATTCAGGTCGGGGAAAGACTAGAGGAAGGCATCAAAAGTGGTAGCATTATCAATTTGGAGGCTCTACAGGCTACCAGTAAGTCCCTACAATCTGGAGGAATTGTTGAAAATCGAAAGAAAAAAAAGAAGTGGGGACTGTGATGATGGCACAGAATTTCAAAACACCACTCATTTCCCAAACGCCTACAACCCACCCTCCACTATACCAACAATCTCCATACCCTATCCCTCTTTATCAAATGCCTACATACTCATACCAAATTCCCTCTCACCCCATTTATAGTGCCCAGACTTCTCAATTCCAATATCCCCTACCTAATCCAAATTACAAACCCCGAGCTAATTTTGAGAAAAGGCCGATCAAGCAGTATACTCCTTTGGCTGAACCAATTGCCCAGTTGTATGAAAGATTGATGGTAGCTGGCCTCATCACTCCCATTCTTGCTTTACCTGTAGACACTCAGGCCAAATGGTATGACCCTAACAAAGTCTGTGCGTACTATTCAGGGATGAAAGGTTCACATACTACTGAAGTATGCCGCTCACTGAAGGATCGAATTCAGAAGTTGATTGATACAAAGGTTATTCAGTTGAAAGACCCAGCTCCGAACGTCACCAATAATCCACTATCAAATCATCAGGTCAACATGTTGGAAGTTGGAGAGGCAGTGGATGTGGAAGGCTCTATTTGGGTTATCAAGAAAGAAGGGGATGTCGCGATGGTGTCACAAATATCTGCTCCGGCACAGAAACAGGTTATGTTTGAAGTAGAGGTGGCTGCTCCTAAATCCACATTTACTATATATCGAGCTAGTCCAGTTGTTTATGATCCCCATGCAGTACCATGGAATTATGAATGTGATATTTCGAGAAAAGCAAAGGTAGCCAAGGCTGACGCCGCTGAGGGTGTGACTCGATCTGGCAGAATCTACACGCCTGAAAATCTGGCTCAGGGAAGTTCTAGCAAGGGAAAACAACAAGGTGTAGAGGTTGAGGAGAATGGCATTTGGAAGAAGGTACAAGCAAAGGAATATTTTGTTGTAGATCAACTGAGCAAAACTTCGTCTCAAATCTCTATTTTGTCACTTTTACAGACTTCGGAGCTCCATCAGAAAGCTCTAATGAGGGTTCTTAGCGAGGCTTATATACCAGCTAATATCACCGGTGGAGAGGTAGCCCATATGGTTGGGCAGGTATTCGAGGCTCATAAAATATCCTTTCACGAGGATGAGCTGCCGCCTCAAGGAAGAGCGCACAATGATGCTTTGCACATCACCATGCAGTATGAGGATAGGGTGATAACAAAGGTATTGATCGATCCAGGATCTGGTCTAAACATATGCCCCCCTCGCCACACTGACAAGGCTAGAGGTTGAAGCTTCTAAGATTCAGACTCGGAGGATGAACGTGAAGGCTTTCGACGGCTCTCAAAGAGATACCATTGGGGAAATTACCCTCGATGCATTGATGGTACCTTCCACATTCTCCGTTGTGTTCCAAGTAATGGATATCTCAGCTTCCTACAATATGTTACTTGGTTGCCCATGGCTTCATATGGCAGGAGCGGTGTCCTCTACTCTGCATCAATGCTTCAAGTTTGAATGGGACTATCAAGAGGTAGTGGTCCATGGTGAAAAGGGGCACTCTATATACGCGGTGGAAGGAAAAGAGAGATTGGATGGAGAACTGTTCCACACACTGGAAATGGTGGGATTTGTTGGAGAGGGACCATGGTGGAGCAGCACCATCATGAATATGTTTCTTCGCTCAGGGTTCGTACCTAATGGCGGCTTGGGGGCAAACTTGCAAGGCATAATGAAACCAATACAGATACAGTCACAGGAGACCACGTTCGGGTTGGGTTATCTTGGAACTGCACAAGAGTACAAAGATTGGAAGTCACCCGTGGGCGGATTCTATTATCCTTCGCTAGTACTGATACCGTCATTGCATCAGACTTTTATCTCTGCGGGATTTCTGGATAATGGTGAAGATGATGTGCTAAAAATCTTAAGAGGTCTATTCCTGACAGAAGAGAGATGCAACGTCATTATCGATGAGAGGAGAGGAGGAGTTCCTAAACAGAGCAATCAGCTCAAAGCCACTCTCAGCAACTGGACTGCCACTCCTTTTAGGGCCCGCCGAGCACTTGCCAAAATTACTTCTAAAAACATTGAATCTGAGATTGTGACATGTAATGAGACTGTGCAACATAATATAAGTGAACTAGAAGAGCTAGAAGAAGCTAAGGTACCGGAAGAACTCGTTAAAAACTTTGAAGAGTTTGAACATAAACCTAAGGCAAACCTAGTGGATACAGAGGTAGTGAACTTAGGGGACTCAGAAGTGGCTAATGAAATGTACGTCAGTGTTTACTTATCTGAAAATGAGAAAAAGGGCTACGCTCGGGTTTTGAAAAAACACAAAGACGTCTTTGCTTGGTACTATGCAGATATGACATGATTGAGCACTTCGATTGTATCCCACAGACTGCCCACTGATCCCTTTTGTCCTCCTGTCAAACAGAAACTCAGAAAGTATAAACCTGATCTGGGCTTGAAGATTAAAGAGGAGGTGGCAAAACAAGTTGACGCTGGAATCATTCGAGTAACTGAATATCCGACTTGGCTGGCTAATATCGTACATGTTCCCAAGAAGGATGGTAAGGTCAGAGTCTGCGTTGACTACAGGGATCTTAACAGAGCTAGCCCTAAGGATAATTTTCCACTCCCTAATATACACATATTGATCGATAACTGTGCCAATCATGAAACACAATCATTCATGGATTGCTTTGCCGGTTATCATCAGATTAAGATGCATGAGGAGGATGTTGAGAAAACCGCTTTCATTACACCCTAGGGGGTTTATTGTTACAAGTTTATGCCTTTCGGGTTGAAAAATGCTGGAGCTACATACATGAGGGCCATGACTACCATTTTTCATGACATGATCCACAAGGAAATTAAAGTTTATGTGGATGATGTTATCATCAAATCCAAGAAGGGTTTGAGTCATTTGGACGATCTCGAGAAGTTCTTTAATAGGTTTCGGAAGTACAATCTGAAGCTGAACCCGGCAAAGTATGCCTTTGGAGTCCCTGCGGGAAAATTATTGGGTTTTATCGTCAGTCGTCGCGGAATAGAGTTGGACCCGACAAAAATCAAAGCCATCAAAGAGCTTCCGCCACCAAAAAATAAGAAAGAGGTAATGAGTTTCTTGGGCTGCCTCAACTACATCAGTCTCTTCATAGCCCAATCCACTGTCATCTGTGAGCCAATTTTCAAGTTATTAAAAAAGGATGCTGCCAAAAAATGGACGTCGGAGTGTTAGCAAGCGTTTGACAAAATCAAGGATTACCTATCTAATCCTCCAATATTGGTCCCTCCTGAGCCAGGTAGTCCGCTACTGTTGTATTTATCTGTGATGGATAATACTTTCGGTTGTATTCTGGGGCAGCATGATGAAACACGGAAGAAGGAGCGGGCAATCTATTACATGAGTAAGAAGTTCACATCATATGAGGCTCATTACTCTTTGTTGGAATGCACGTGTTGTGCATTAACTTGGGCAGCCCAGAAGTTGAGACATTACCTCTCAGCATACACTACTTACTTGATCTCGAGAATGGATCCACTAAAGTACATCTTCCAGAAGCCTATGCCTACCGGGAAGCTGTCTAAATGGCAGATTTTGTTGAGTGAATTTGACGTAGTTTATGTCACTCGGAGGGCCATGAAAGCACAGGCGTTGGCAGATCACCTGGCCGAGAACCCCGTAGATGATGAATACGAACCCTTGAAAACTTATTTTCCTAATGAGGAAGTGGCATTTGTGGGAGAGGACATATCCAAAATATATGATGGTTGGAGGATATTCTTTGATGAAGCTGCGAACTTCAAAGGGGTAGGTATTGGAGCTGTTTTGATCTCAGAAACTGGCCAGCATTATCCGGTATCATCCAAACTTAGGTTTCCTTGCACCAACAATATGGCTGAATACGAAGCTTGCATTTTGGGGCTCTGGCTAGCCATTCACCTGAATGTCCAAGAGATATTGGTAATTGGGGACTCATACCTGTTGATTCATCAAGTACAAGGGGAATGGGCTGCTAAGAACAGGAAACTCCTGCCATACATAGATTGCATACAAAAATTGCACAAGAGGTTTGTCAAGATAGAATTCAAACATGTTCCACGAATCCATAATGAATTCGCTGATGCTTTAGACACTTTGTCATCTATGATACAGCATCCAGACAAGAATTATATTGATCCCATCCGTATTCATACTCACGAGCAGCCGGCATATTGTTTTCATGTCAAAGAGGAGTTAGATGGCAAGCTATGGTATGTTGATATCCAGGGATAATTAAAAAATGGAGATTATCCGGAGAATGCCACAAGTATTCAAAAGCGCACTATTCAGAGGTTAGCTAACCAATTCTTCTTAAGCCGAGAAATCTTGTACAAGAGGACTCTTGATTTAGGACTGCTGAGGTGTGTTGATGCTAGAGAAGCTTCTAGTTTGATTGAAGAAGTCCACACTCGAACTTGCGGCCCTCACATGAACGGATTTACCTTTGCCAAGAAAATACTGAGATCCGGGTACTTTTGGTTGACTATGGGGACATATTGCATTTGTTATGTGCAAAAGTGTCACTGATGCCAAACACATGCCGACATGATTCGAGTTCCTCCCAACGAACTCCATGTCACCAGCTCTCCTTGGCCATTTGCAGCTTGGGGTATGGATATTATTGGTCCTATCGAACCTGTCGCATCCAACGGACATAGGTTCATTCTTGTTGCTATTGATTATTTCACCAAATGGGTCGAGGCTACCTCACATAAGTCTGTCACAAAGAAGGTTGTAGCTGATTTTGTCCGAGATCATATTATCTGTCGATTTGGAGTTCCTGAGTCAATTATTACAGATAATGGCACCAATCTCAACAGTGATCTGATGAAAGCAATGTGTGAGCAGTTCAAGATCAACCATCGAAACTCTACAACCTATAGGCCACAGATGAACAGAGCAGTTGAGGCTGCGAACAAAAATATCAAGAGGATATTGCGTAAGATGATTGACAATTACAGACACTGGCATAAGAATCTACCCTTCGCATTGTTGGGATATCATACTACGATGAGGACCTCTACAGGGGCCACTCCTTATCTTCTGGTTTATGGTACTGAAGCTGTGATACCTGCTGAAGTGGAGATACCTTCTCTAAGGATCATTCAGGAAGTAGAACTAAGTGATGCTGAATGGGTGCGAGGTAGAATGGAACAACTGGCACTCATTGATGGGGGGAGAATAAATGCAATTTGTCACGGTCAACTCTATCAGAATAGAATGGCCAAAGCTTTCAACAAGAAGGTCAGACCAAGGAATTTTACACCGGGGCAACTTGTCCTAAAACGGATCTTTCCAAATCAAGACGAGGCAAAAGGAAAATTTGCACCAAATTGGAAAGGTCCTTACATGGTCCATCGGGTTCTGACAGGAGAAGCACTCGTACTAGCAGAAATGGATGGTGAAGTGTGGCCCAAGCCTATCAATTCTGACACTGTCAGAAGATACTTCATCTGAGAAGTTAAGAGAAAGTTATTTCTGTTATGCTTCCTTACCTTGTAATTGGAACTACGTTTGACCTGATTCCCGTTTAAGAGGGATACGTAGGCGCTCCTATGGAGTTCAGTCTTATCATAATAAAACCTTTCATTTTCCCTTGTCAAGCACTATAACTGGGGCAGAATTTTTGAGAGGATCTCAAAAATTCCATATGAAAAGCATTACCATGAATGGTAAGACTGGGGCCGAATTTTGAGGGAACCTTAAAATTCGCAACAAGCGACCGCTTATTCTACAAAATTTTCTAGCCGAAAGACAAGTTCTACACTGGGGCAAAAATTTTTGAGATCCCTCAAAAATTTCATCGGAGCTGCACTCCAAACGCAAAGAATATAAGATGTTGTGATGTCTCAAAGAATGTCACGGTTTATGATTCAACAATATTTTGTTGTTTTTTTTAACATTTCCCTTCCCTTTTCAAAGCAAGTTATTTCAAAATACGATTTCAAAGCTTATTTATTTATTTGCTCGAGCGAGTGCCCGAAGAAAGTGCAACATCCCGCAGACACATAACAAGGATGGACAGATGCACCCAAGAGCAGATGCACAAATCAACCTCCACTTTTTACAAATTAACAATTTTTCTTTGAACGCAGAACTAGCAGGTACAAATCTGAGAATTGTCTCAGAAGCATCAAGACAAACACCATCATCAAAATATGGCAAGAAAGCTAAGCTACTCTATCTCCTCAAAGAAGAATTGCATTAAGCCCGACAATTACATTCGGCTCAAGAATTATGTTTGGCCCGAGATTGCATTATGCCCTAGATGACTTTGGCCCGAGATTGCATTTGGCCCGAGAATTATATTTGGCCCGAGACTGCATTTGGATCAAGAATAATATTTGGCCCGAGAATTGCATTTTGGCCCGAGATTGCATTTGGCCCGAGAATTATATTTGGCCAGAGACAACATTTGGCCCGAGAATTGCATTTTGGCCCGAGATTGCATTTGGCCCAAGAATTATATTTTGCCCGACAATTATATGTGGCCCAAGACTGTATTTGGCCCGAGAATTGCATTTGGCCCGAGCTTGCGTTAAGCCTGAGAATTATATTTGGCTCGAGAATTATATTTGGCTCGAGAATTACATTTGCCCGAAAAATGCATTTGAGCCCGAGATTGCATTATGTCCGAGATTGCATTTGGCTCGAGAATTATATTTGCCCGAAAAATGCATTTGAGCCCGAGATTGCACTATGTCCGAGATTGTATTGTGCTCGAGAATCATGAATTGCATTAAGCCCGAGAATTGCACTGCGCCCGAGAAATGCATTTGAGACCGAGATTGCATTTGGCCCGAGAATTACATCAAGCTCGAGAATTTTGATTGAGCCCAAGATTGCATTTGTCCCGAGAATTGCATTGCGCCCGAGATTGCATTTTGGCCCGAGAATCGCACTGTGCCCGATAATTTTTTATTGAGCCCAAGATTTCATTAGGCTCGAGAATTGCATTGTGCCCGAGATTGCAGTGAGACCGAGATCGCATCGAATCACAACAAGCTACCATAGAAAAAAGTATTCAGAAGCTACCAAACGTCATGCTATGCCACTCAAAACAAATACGCTTTCTTTAATTTCGGCTTATCATGCTCCGAAGGCGTCATAGTCTAAAGGCATCATTTTAATGGCCCGAGGACATTATTTCATGGCCTAAGGATTTACTTTCGGCTTATCATGCTCCAAAGGCGTCATCGTCCAAAGGCATCATTGTCACAGCCCGCGGACATCATTTCATGGCCTGAGGATTAAATTTTACGTATCATGACCCTGAGATATCATCACTAAAGACATCATTTTTACCATCTTAAGCAACCTTCCATTGTCTTAAAAGGAATCTGCATCATGTCTTACTTTATTTTTATTTAAATGTTAATCTTTTATCTAGTTATAATAGAAATTGCAGGCACCGAAAGCTGAACAAGCCAAGAAACGAGATTAACCATCATCTTCGCTTCCAAAGCACAACCTTTCTTATCCTTATATCACCAACACTGGACCGTTGCTCGCGTCCTATTCTCAGCTAATCGTTTAAATCTCATCAACTCGTGCCAACTGCGTCTTCATGCGGAATTTCAGTCGTATATCTTCTTTAGAAGCCTCGTTTATTTCTAAATCTAGAACTACACACGTCATGATTCTCGTAAGACTCGATATATGTACGCGACTTGAAACTGAAGTCTCGGCCACATCATTTTCACAACCCCCTCTTGTTTTTTTGATTCCCGAAAGAATCGTCCCCCCGATCGGACAAAATTGGCTATTAGTCAACATTCCTTGCCCGCCAATTCATCCTTCATTCCCGAGCAAGGAAGGGGCTGCTATTGACACCCAATTTTGACCTCCGTATACCTCTCACGGGCTGTTATTTTACTAGTTATTCTTATTTTTTAAGCTTAATTTTCATCGCGTATTGCTTTTATTTACTAAATAAATCGCGTCCTTTATCGTCATCTTGACACTTTTTAAATTCGTATATAATTTTTAAATGTATAAGTCATTTCTTATTATTATTAGTTTAGCATAAATTTCGTATAATATTACATGTCATAAATTTAGGATTCTAAATAATATTTTTTTGTCTGATAATTATCGTTAGTTATTATTTTACCTATTAAATTATGTATGTAGTATTTTATTTATTAAATAGCAGCCCAATTTCAATTTCATTCCCAATTTATTTAAACCCTAGTCACCTTTTATCTAATTTATTTAAATTCTAGCCTTTTAATAGTCAATTTCTTTCAATTTTGGCCTAAATTGAGTTAATTTGGCCTAATTTTAAATAACCAACGTCAATTTCAATTGCCCAAACCCATTTAATCTATTTCAGGTATGCCTGACCCGCATTAAGGTTGAATCTCAACCGTTGATCTAATACGATCAACGGCTGAGATCAGCTCCCATTATTCTTTCCTTTTACATTATACTCCCCCCAAAACCCTAACTTCATTTTTCCCACTTCTCCTTCACCCCCACCAGCCGCCTCCACCTATCATCTCTCTCTCTCCTCTCTTCATCTCCTCCAACTACTGTCGCCGCTCCACTTCTCCGCCCGTCACCACCACAAATACCGACCGGCGGAACCGCCCACATAACCCCACAATCAGCCACCACCTCCACCAAAGCAGTCGCCACCACCTCCGCCGCTGGCAAGCTGCTAGCCGCGGCGGTCCGGCAAAACCCTCACCCCAGCGTTCTCCCCTCTCTCTCTTCCTCCACCCGGTGAAACCCAACCGCCACCACATCTCCATCAAAAAAACACCGACAGATTCCCTCCGTCCAAAATCCCTATGTCGCTGCCGCCTTTCTCCGGCGATGAACTATGTTGTCATACTACCGCCATGGCTTTGGTGAAATCTCACAACGAAAACCTAAAAATTAAAGATTTTGTTATCTCTGACAAACGATAGAGGAAATGGATGGATGGACTATTGCGCAAAGCTCGTCGTTGATCTTGATGTCTACGCGAGAAGCCATCGAAACTAGAGCCTCTTTGATTTCTGCTAAAGTTTGATATTACGAATCCATTCTGGGTCTGATCGTTCTCATGGTTGAATTTCATTCTTTCTTTCTTGCTTGTTGTTATCTGATTTTAGGTGTGAAGTTATTAAAGTTTGTCTGGTGAATTGGTGCTTAAATTCTGTGATTTCATGTTGATTATACCGTTGAGCTATCATATGTGAAAACCCCCAAGTTTCTCATGAACCTTCCTCTAGCCTAAAAATTTGAATTCTCTTTTAACGAAGCTGATTTCTGAGCATTTTACTGATTGTTGTTTTATGGTCTAAGTTGGAGGTCATTTTGCTTTTGCTCCTTATCCTCGTGTTACCCCTATATTGGAATACAGTTTGTGGAAGTCTTATATGACTTGGTTGTGAGCATGAGAGTAGAATAATTGCTATAATTTTATGACTTGATTGGTTCTGTGATTAGGAGTACTCTATGCGCATTAGTTGATTATTTTAGGTCGCAATTGACTAGCCTAAGGTGGATTTTGTATTTTTATTTCCTTGTATAACTAAGATGGCCTTGATATTTGTCTATCCCTGCAAACTTGGTAACTTCGATTTGATTGCTTTACTCTTTTTTTTTCGGAAATCGAATCTGGACAGCCTTGGGTGCAGTTTGTTTTAATAAATTTTGATCTATATTGATTATTTTCAGCATGCACCATATCGTTAATTGAACTTTGTTGCCTTATTTGAATTGTAACAGCTTGATACTTGTTTATTTTCAAGGACATTGATGAGTAATTGCTCTAATTGATCTCATTTCCTTGTGAGAAATGGAATAGCTTTAGTACTTGAATATTTCTGGTAAGCTATGATTGACTCTAGGTACTAATTGATCTCCTCTATTAGGACAATCTTAATACTTGCCCATTTTTATTGATTGAGATATGTTGATTAACTGGCTTGCTATTCCCTTCTGGATAAATTCGCATTTGTTTAATCATGGTAACATGACATGTTTGCTCCTAATTGATTCGATTACTTGATTTTTGGGAAAGGATTTTGGTATTGACAGCTTGGTTACCTGTTTAATTATGGTAAAGTGTTGACTCGTTTTACCTTTAACTAATTCATAATTAATTTTGAGGTGTAGATAATTTTGCTACTGGTCTATTTATGCTTAGCAAATAAAATCATACCCTTTTTGTATGATAATTGACTCTGTGTGGTAATTAAGGTAATAATTTCCCTTTATTTGGTTTTCTTTATTCTGGTTACTCTTTTCGTTATGGTAAGTTTGATGACTGATTGATTTTATATGTGGTTAAGGAAAAGATTTTTTTTTGATCGACTCCCTAATTAATTCCTTCTCCTTTACAAGAAGACTTCCATTCCGCTATATAAGAGTCCCCTCTTTTCATAGTTTTGGGGACAGACTTTTACTCATTACTACTCTCATATCTTAAGAAATTCTCTTCTCTGTGGTCAAGCTTACTGATTGCTAAGTATTGGACTTTGGCTATTTTCTTATTGTTTGTGGCCAACTGGTTAGTCTCTATTAATGTAGATTCCAATTCATATATGATCACTTGTAACCTAAATGTGTGCTTTAGTCGATCTATGTTGTTACTTGCGATTATTCTATGTACGTCTTTGTATCTGTGAGTCATTAGAGAGCATGTATATAGGATGTCTAAACTTTACTTCTTGTTGGCTTGATCTGTTTCCTTTTGTGCTTTAGTCATGAACCAGTGTTACTTGTTAAAAGATTAGATATTGCTTGTTCGCATAGTGACTTCTCGATTATATTTGGTTATGTCTTTGTTGCTCGATTATGTTTGGTTATGTCTTGGTTGGTTTTCGTGGTATTTGGAGGAATACGGAGGCCCTAATGCATTCATGCTCCTTGACATAAGCACTGCCTAGGGTCCTTGAGATCCTCAGGAACTCTGACATGTCAAGGCGTGGTTTAAGGGTTGTATTAAGGTTCTCTGAGTCCTATGTTCTACATGTTTGACAGGTTCTTGTTGGCTGTGAAGAGTTGTTTGGGATCGAGATTTCTGAGTATCGGGACAGTCTGTTCTTTAGCTTTAAATTCTGTTCATTATTTTGGTCTGTAATAATTTATTGTAAAACTCTGACGACAAATGAAATACTTTAGGGGACTGCTATGGGGGGAGGGAAAACTACGTGCTATTTGCCTTAGTTGTTTGAAAACGCCTAGAAAACATGCCTTTAGGTAAGTTCGTTTCAGCTTTAAAATTAATTAGCATGCTCTATGGCTTAAAATCAGTTTTCAGTTCTGTTTAGTTGCCATGTTTATAAGTTAAATATGTTTTAGCATTTATGATAGTTAGCTACCATGTTTTAAGTTGTATAAATCAGTTTCAGCATATAAATAACAAAGATAGTTACCATGTTTAAAATCAGCTTCATCTTTTAAACAAAATCAGAATCATGTCTAGTTTAAAATCGATTTCAGCATCAGTGTTCTATGTATTTTAGATAGCATGCCTATAGGGTTAATTCAGTTTCTGTATATACCACGACTAGAAATCATGCCTATAGGATTCAGCACGTTGAAACTATTTCATCATGTTAAAATTAGTTCAGCATGTTAGAGGCTGTTTCAGAATGCTAAACCGGGTTCAGTATGTTTCAGCATTTTTAAACTAAGTAGTTACCATGCCTATAGGACTAAATAAGCTTTCAACATGTTAAATCATTTATATAGCATGCCTATAGGATTTAAATTTGTTTCAGTACATTATTTCATTTAGATATCATGCTCATAAGATTTAATTAATAAATTTTATGCACATCTATACTACTAGAAATTAAGTTGTAGTTTAATAAGGCATTAATTTCTGAAGCATAGTTTATCACCTTGTACCTTCATTAAATGATTAAGAGGCATGTTTGAGACTGTTATGTTCTACTTGTTTAAAAGTCCCTTCTCGTTTTGCTTGACGCTTTCCCGTATCTAATTAGGAAACCTAAGATTTTATTTATCTAGTCCCATACCCAAATAGTAAGTCCAAATGCCTCTTGAACGTTAAGTTGGGACGGGTAAGCATCTTAAGACGCGTTAGTATTTTTCATTTGTTTAGTGCGCTCTTAGGATAATAATCTTAACAACCAACTTAGGTGGGTATATAGACAGACATGATGGAAATTGACCCGAGCAGAATACGACAATGTCTTTGAAATTGTCTTCGGTAAATAAGCCGGGCGCTGATCCGAATAGGTTAAAACTAACTTAAGTTTAGTTCTTGTTTTGTTATATATTTGGGGTAGTTATCTAAATCACTTAGTAATTAGGTTTCTTTTTCTATATTCTTGAGTTAATTCTGTCTTCTCGCTGATCTCCTTTTCATTTTATTATTTATTTTAATTGCGGTTTATATGCATGATCTTTTTCTCACTTAGACTGTTAGTAACTAATTTATCTACTTGTTAAAAATAAAGGTTTATTTGTTTAATTACTTAGTTAATAATAGGCTAATAACACTGTTGACCCTTTGTTTATCACTTAATTCCCACATAAATAATGAATCCGGCAGGGACCCACATTTGTGGACCTCGAAAGGTGCTTAACACCTTCCTTTTGAGGTAACTTGAACGCTTACCCAATTTGTGGTGACGTAGATCTAAAATTAAAATTAGTCGTACTTAGTTTAGAACGGTGCCCTAACGCACCTTTAATTCGTTAGGTGGCGACTCTTCACTCTTTTCTATCCAAAAAGAGTTGTCACGTCGATGGCCCACTTTTCACGAGAAAAATGGGGCGCAACAACCACGACTTAAAGTTGGTCATGGTGGTCTTTGCACTAAAAATTTAGAGACACTACCTTAATGGTGTCAAGTGTGAAGTGTTCACAGACCATCGCAGCCTGCAACATGTATTTACACTAAAGGATTTGAACCTGAGGCAGAGAATGTGGATAGAATTGTTGAAGGATTACAATGTGACCATCCAGTATCATCCGGGCAAGGCTAATATTGTGGAAGACGCATTGAGACAAAAGGCAGTTAGCATGGGCAGTTTGGCTTACTTGGGGGTGTCCAAGTGACTATTGGCTAGGGAGATTTAGGCTCTAGAATCTAAGTTCTTGTAGTTGGGCATCTCAGAATAGGTTGGGCAGTTGGCCTATATTGAGCCTAAACCCACGTTCATATAATAAATTAAAGCAAAATAGTTTCAGGATGCACAGTTGAACAAGCTTCAGAGCAAGGTGGTATCCGGAGAGTTCGGGGATGCCACATTGGATGCTGGTGGAGTGATGAGTTTCAGAGGGAGGATTTGTGTTCCTTGGGTTGATGACTTGATCCAGAATGTGTGGGTAGAGGCTCGTGGTTCATGGTGTTCTATTCATCCGAGCATAACTAAAATATACCAGGACTTGAAGTGACTTTATTGGTGGCCTGGGGTGAAGAGGGACATATCTGACTATGTGGCTAAGTGTCAGAATTATCAGCAGGTTATGTATGAGCACCAAAGGCTTGCAGGATTGCTTCAGAGGATGACCATTCTCGAGTGGAAGTGGTAAAGGATAGCCATGAATTTTTTGATGGGTCTTCCTAAGACCTTGGTAAAGTATGACTTCATTTAGGTCATCGTGGACAGGCTGACCAAGTGAGCTCATTTCATATCGATCAGGATGGATTATAATTCGCAGTAGTTGGACAAGGTCTATGTTAAGGAGATTGTGAGACTGCATGGGGTGCCACTATCCATTATTTCAGACAGAGGTACCCAGTTTACTTCTAAGTTTTGGGGCAAGTTACACGAAGAGTTGGGCACCCAACTCACGTTCAACACAACTTTTCACCCTCAGACAGAAGGTCAGTCGGATAGGAAAATTTAGGTAATCGAGAACATGCTGAGAGCATGTGTGATTGATTTCAGGGGTCATTGGGACCAGTTTCTACCATTGTGTGAGTTCTCATAAAACAAAAGCTATCATGCCAGTATTATTATGGCACCATTTGAGGGACTATATGGGAGGGGATGTAGATTACGCATAGGGTGGTTTAAGGCAAGCAACGTAAAACCTTTGGGTGTGGACTTGGTGAGGGAAGATTAGGATAAGTAAGGGGAATTCAAACCAAGTTGCTAGCAGCACAATGCAGGCAGAAAGAGTATGTAGATCGTAAGGTAAGAGACATGGCATTCCAGGTTAGTGAACATGTTATGTTAAAGGTGTCACTAATGAAAGAAGTAATGTATTTCGGCAAGAATGGGAAACTTAGCCCTCGGTATCGGTCTATTTGAGGTTCTCGAGATTATAGGTACAGTATCTTACAGGTTAGCACTACCACCTAGTTTGTCCGGGGTCCATCTAGTCTTCCATGTATCCATGCTGAAGCGATACTATAGTAGGAAGATGAGCCAATTACAATTCTAGATCGAGATGTTCGAAAATTGAGGACAAAGGAAATCAGGTCGGTAAAAGTTCAATGGAAGCATCATTCGATTGAGGAAGCCATTTGGAAAACTGAGAAGGACATGCGGGACAAGTACCCTCACTTGTTTGAGGATCCAGGTACTACACTTTCTCTCTTTTAAATTATTTTTTTTGGGTCTAATGGTTCGAGGACAAATAATGGGTAAATTAGTATCTGTTGTAACAACTTGTTCTGTCATTACGGGTAAACCATTCATGCAAAGTTTTAGGTTAGAAAACTTCTGAGTTTGGGAGTTGGAAATTTTGGGCTAGGCTAGCCTCAGATGGATTCTGAGCGAGGTATGGTCTAGGGCAATTTAGGTGAGGATTGGGTAGAATATTTTAGGTCGATCTAGTTTTTCCGTTAGCCAAGGCCTTAAGGAGTCCAGGGGACTTTTCAGAAGTGAATTCGAGTGAGTAGAACTCCCGATATCAAGGTTGGCATGAAGGGGTTGTTTCAGAATATCAAGATTTGAAGTGTGTTGTAAGATGGGCACTTTTGGTTTGGGATTTTATGAGGCTTTGTCCCATGTTAACCGCTATAATAGTTGACACTTCGCTACAGCAACTACTACTATAGCAGAGAAATTCATGCTATAGCAGAAGTCAACGTCGTTTAGACTGCCGTAGCGATTGGTTCTGCTATAAAAGCGCTGCTATAACAATATATGGATCTCTATAGAGGAACTGGGTAAATGCAGAAACTTTTCTAAAAATATTCAAAAATTCTCAAAAATATTTTGGGGAAGGGCAGAGGCAATTTTGGCAATTCCAAATTAGTTTTCCACCAATTTTCATCCTAAAGGTAAGGATTTCGCTCCCCTAACTTAGCACTATGATTTCTACGCAGTAGAATCATTAATTACAGGCTTGAAGGAAGGTTTAGGTTAACCTAGGAATGTAGAATCCACGGAGAAAGGGGATTCTAGGGTGTAGAATTCTTGGGTTGTGATTATTATTGTTCATTCATGCTTAAAATACTATAATTCGCTTGTTGTATTCATAAAAATGACAGTTTTAGGTGAATTAATGGTGGGAAAGCCCTGGGATAGGTGAAATGATCATAGGTTGTTCTGGGGATTAGGATTTGAGTATAATTTGGGTATTATTAGACCGTTTAGATTGATTGTAGTTGTTTGTAATTGTTTTTAGACAAAATTAAGCGAAAGCTTCAGAAAATGGCAGCCTCCGGTCCAACAGATTTTTCAAGTTATTTGAGGTAGGTGATGGTTATTATTTTCCCATATGCAATATGTGTTCATGTAACTGTGGCTTAGTACTGTATTTACATTGCATGCTTAGGGAATGGGTTTATGAATGTATAAGTATCCGGGTGTCAATCTTGTGAAATGAACTTGATTTGATTGCTTATTGGTTTGCAAGTGTGATTTGTTCTTTGATTGTTGACTTATTTGACTGTGTGTGATATTCGGTTGGCTCGGGTACCATACCTGATATGGAATATATAATAGTTGGCTAGGGTACCACGCCTGGTACGGGATACATAATGGTTGGCTCATGTACCACGCCTGGTATGAGATACATAATGGTTGGCTTGGTTACCACACTTGGTACGGAATACTTATCGATTGGCTTGGGTACCACACCTGGTATAGGTTCTATATTGGTTGGCTCGGGTACCACGCCTGGTACGAGGTTTATTTATATTTGTTGATTTTATTTTATTGAAGGTTTCATGAGTGAACCGGGTTGATTTTTGATCTGTGATTGCTGCATATTGGTCCATGAGAGGCCAAGTAGTTGTACTTTATTGTGGGATTGGTCCTTGTGTGGACCGGAAATTGCATGTTGAAAACTTAGGTCTTATTCTTGGGATCCTTGGTTGGTCTGGGTCACCAAAAATGGGGTATATACTTATTTTTAGTTTTTACTGTTGTGGTAGTTGTTGAAACTTTTAAATGTGATTGGAAAGTTAGAAGGAAGACTAAGGTCTGGGATTATGTTGTTGGTTTATATTTACATGTTGTCTTACTTTACTCATATTTAGTTTATTATCCATATAATATAGTTGGAGCTGACCAATGATTCTACCAGTACACGGTGGTTGTGTACTTATTCTGCAGTTGCTTTTATTTTGTGAGTACATTACATATTCCAGCAGCTGCTACACGACCTTACTGTAGTCTGGGCATTTTCAGATTCCAAGGGTGAGCTGCTTTCTTTCGGGCTACCATGGTTTTTTTAGTACATTCTCTAGTCCATTATTTCGTACTTAGACTCTTTTGTTTTTGGGGTTGCATCTATGTATTCTAGACAGTAGAAGACGTTTTGGTACGGTGACTTTCAAGTTCTAGGAGAAATTTTTGCAGGAGTATTATGTTTAGTTTTTTGTTTAAACTATGGATGCTAGTTTACTTAATACAATTGGTTTTTGAGATGTTAGTTTCGCTAAGTGTTGGTAGATAATTGGTTCGCTCATCCGAATATTTTGGGTGGGTGCCACTCGTGATGGTTTGGATCATGACAAAGATGGTATCAGAGCCCTAGATTCATTAAATTCATCATACCAAAACAAGTCTAGTAGAGTCTTGCGAAACGGTACAAAGACGTCTATATTTTTCTTTGAGAGTTGAATATAATGGTACCACAAAAGAAAATGGTTATAATGGTTATATATTTGTACGTCGGGTAATACAAAATATATTCACAAACTGAATGTCACACACTATTTTTCTTTGGGTACCACGCTTGGTACGGGATATATAATGGTTAGCTCAGGTATAATGCTTGGTATGGGATACTTATCGGTTGGTTCGGGTACCATGCTTGGTACATATTTTATATTGGTTGACTCGGGTACCATGCCTAGTTAGGGTTTTATTAATGTTTGTTATTTTTATTTTGGTGAAGGTTCCACAAGTGGACCAGGTTGATTTTGATATGTGATTTCTTTATATTGGTCTATGAGAGGCCGGGTAGTTGTACATAGTTGTGGGATTAGTCCTTGTGTGGATCAAGAATTGCATGTTGAACACATAGGTATCATTCTACGGATCCTTGGTTGGTTCAGGTCATCAAAAAAGGGGTATATGCTTGTTTCTATTGTTTACTATTGTGGTGGTTGTTGAACCTGTAAATGTGACTGGAAGGTTAGAAGGAAGACTAAGGTCTGGGATTACGTTATCAGCTTTAGTGTACTTTCCATATATTGTTATTGGAGCTGGACGATGATCCTACCAGTACATGGTGGATATGTACTTATTCTGTACTTGCTTTTCTTTTGTGAATACATGACATATTCCAACGGCTACTACACGACCTTAGCTGTAGTCCGAGCGTTTCTAGATTCCAAGGGTGAGTTGCTTTCTTCTGGGCTACCATGGTTTCTTTAGTACATTCTTTAGTCCATTGGTTCGGACTTAGACTCTTTTGTTTTTGGGGTTGCATCCCCGTATTTTAGACAGTAGTAGATATTTTGGTATAGTGACTTTCAGGTTCTAGGAGAAATTTCCGCAGGAGTATTATGTTTAGTTTTTGTTTTAGATATGGATGCTAGTTTACTTAATAAAATTGGTTTTTGAGATGTTAGGTTCACTAAGTATTGGTAGATAATTGATTTGCTCATCTGAGAATTTTAGGTGGGTGCCACTCACGGCGGTTTGGGTCGTGACACTGGCAGAGCTGACTGGATAGGACGAGCCAAATAATTCTACTGGACGAGACTTCTGGAGTAAGAACCACTGAAGTTACCCATATTCTGGGACTTCTTGGCTAATAACTTAGCCTTCCAAACTTGCTTAACCCCCTCCAGTTTCTTCACATAGTCAGTCACCTCATTAAAACTCTTCTATGTAGAAGTCATATGAACGGATAGAACTTGCAACTCAGTATTCAAACCTTTGACGTTCAGACAAATTCTCTCTTCCTAAGTGCCTAACAGTCGGGTAGCATAACGAGACAAGGCAGGAAACTTAACCTCATAAGCTGCAACACACATGTTGTCCTAAGAGTACGGGGAACATATTTTTCTAGAAACAAGACATGAAACTAGGCCCAAGTCATCGGTGGCAAGGCTGATGATCGACACTCTACATGAGCCTTCCACCACTGATTGACATCAACCTACAGTTGAAAAGTCACAAACTCTCCTCCGTGCTGCTGTACAATACCCAACTTATGCAACTTTTCATAACAATCCAGAATAAATTCGAAGGCATCCTCATTCTATGTACCATGAAAGGATGGAGGTTTCAGTTTCAAGAACTTGGTCAACAACTCATGCTCAGTTCCGGTCATGATAGGGTCTAGTACCGAATGGAAAAATACATCTATACCCGAAGCTTCATCCATCCTGGGGGCTGTGGCAATAGTGGTATGGACACTCGAAACCTGAGTAGCCAGCATAGTGGGAGTGGCTCCAATACCCGCCAACCCACTCAGGAATTCTTACACCTGCTGAATAATCTCAAACGACATAGGGAGAAACCTGCACCTCCAACCTGTGCTGCCACCTCTTCTTCCGAGCCATCCTCGTGTACTACCTCATCGTCCACAATATGATCCTGGGGTGGAGGAGGGGTCGCTACCCTCTACTCAGCAGCCGCCTGAGCTCCACGGCTGGTGTTGCTTTCCCTCTATCCCTGCCCCTGCCTCTCCCGCGCCCTTAAACCACCGGTTTCGTAGCTGGAGCTGCTGCTCTTGCTCCATTTTGTCTGGTGTAAACCATCCGTGGAAAAAAGAATGAATGAAATTAGATACCAATTTGGATCGCCAGATATCAGTTGGAATCCATTTATAGCACGAAGGAAGAAAGAAGAGATAGTTTCGTAGAGTCTTGTAGCCTCTCGAAGAAAAGTATAGACGTGTTCGTACCATTCTGTAACACTCTACTAGAATCATTTTGGTACGATGAGATCAACGAACCTAGGGTTCTAATATCATCTTTGTCATGACCTAAACCACCGCGAGTGGCACCCACACTAAACCCCCAGCGAGAGAACCAATTACCCAAGCCAATACTTAAACAACTAAGCAGAAAAAAACCAAATTGCATTAATAAAAGCCAAGATTCATGACCAAAATAGTTAACATAAAACATGCGAAAATAATCCCCCTAGAATCTAAAAGTCATGTACTAAAATATCTAACATAGTCTAGAGTATGGGGATGCAACCCTAAAATAAAAGGAATATAAGTCCGAATAATGGACTAGAAAGAGTAGATGAATTCATGGCATCCCGGAAGGAGCAACTCACCCTTAGATTCATGAAACGCCCGTGCTACAATTGAGGTCGCACAAAGTCACTAGAATATGCCCTGTACTCAACAAAAGGAGAGCAAGTGCAGTATCAATACATAAAAATAACAGTGTACTGGTAGAATCATCGGCCAGATCCAAATATATGAAATATGAACATATAATTATAACTTAGTAAAATAGGACAAAACATGTATAACCCAAGTCAGTGAATATAAAAAATACTCTTAGCCATCAACCTGACTTATCAACCATATGAGATACGTCTAAAACCACAACAATAACAATATATGGGACTCCATATACCATTCAAGTAATCCGGACCACCCAAGAATCCCTAAGACATTATTTACAGTGTTTAACATGTAATCCCGGTCTACAAAGGCATCAATCCATCATTTAAACACAACCACCTGGCCACTTATGGACCAACATGAAATAATTACATCACAAAAAATAAACTCAATTCGCTCATAGAACCAACACATAAAAGCATAATCAAACATGTGCCAGGCGTGGTATCCGAGCTAACCATCAGAGAACCTGTACCAGGTGTGGTACCCAAGCCAACCGATAGATATATTGTACCAGGTGTGGTACTTGAGCCAACCAATAAACTATACTAGGCATGGTACCCGAGACAACCGAATGTCATATACATAACAACAATCACAACCACAATGAAAAAACCCATATTCGTAAACCAACAAATATTTAAGACAAGTTCATTGCATAAGATTGACAACCGGATATCATTAACATTCATTACTTTATTCCCTAAAACATGTAATGTACAGGAAATACTAATATAATAGTTAACATGCACACATAATGTAAATAGAAAATATTTCAACCATCACCTACCTCGAATCAAGCCCAAATGCTCTATTGGACCAGAGTTTTCCCGTTTCTTGAAGTTCTAGCTTAATCTTGATCTAAAATAAAGACATAGCACATAAATCAACCCAAATGGCCTAAATATTCCCTCATTGCATCCTAATCTCAAATACCAAGACAAACTAATGATCATCCCACCCAACCTAGGGTCTTTCCACCAATAATTCACCCAGAACTACCAATTCTTATGGTTATACTAGTGAATTACGGTAATATAATCATGCATAAATAGTTTATACCAAAAACTCAAGGTTTCTACACTCAACATTCCTTGTTACACCATATTTTCCATCCTTGGTCAAGTTAAACCCTCTCCAAAGCCCGAAATTATCGATTTTAAGATATAGAAATTGAAGTACTAAATTAGGGGAACAAATTACTTACCTTTAGGAAGAAACTTGGTGGGAAATTGTCCAAATCACCTCTGCCCTTCTCCAAAATGTTCTCGAGAAAGAATGAACATTTTAGAGAAGTTTCTGCATTTACTGCAACTTATCCTGTTATAGCGGCCCAATCCCGCTATAGCGGGGCTACTGTAGCGGAAGCTGCCCGCTATAGCGGGTTGACCGCCTTGACTTCCACTACAGTGGTTGTCGCCGTAGCAGTGTGTCACCCGCTATAGCGGCTGACACGAGACAAAACCTCAGAAATTCTCCCAGTTTTGCCCATTTCGTAATATACCTTCAAACCTTGACATTCCATATCAACTCCTTCACTTCAAGTTCGATATCAGAAGTTCTACTCACCCGAATTTATTTTTAAAAAGTCCTATGGATTCCTAAATATCTTAACTATTAGAAAATCTAGCTTAAACTTAGACATTTTACCTAATCTTTTCTCGGATTTCCCTAGATTTTACCTTGCTCAGATTTCGTCTGAGACTAGCGTAGCCCAAAATTTTCAACTCTCCAAATCGAAAGTTTTCTAACCCATTTTCTCGTATGAAGAGCACACCCATAATGATGAAAAGGGTCGTTACATTAAGATTATCCTCCTGAAAAGTTTAGAATGCTAATTATCAGGCGCAATAGTAATAACCAAAAAGTGCACAGGAAAATTATATGAAGAAATAAAAAGTCATCAAAAAGGTTTTTACAATAACTCAACTGACACTTGATTATGTATTGAAAATAAAGATCTTTTCTAAGAAGCTAATTTCAAAGAAAGAAAAATCAAAATTAAGATGAAAGCAATAGGTAGAATGAGGGAATATGATAATAAGAGGATAAAGTATAGAGAAAAGATAAAAAAAGTCTAGCAGGTGGCTTGCTGACACCCAATTTTTGCCCTTCACGACCTTAATTAATTTAGAGCTTCTATTATTTGTAAATAATTTTTGAAATAGTTATTTTATAAGATGAAATGATTTTCAAAATAAATTTGAGGTAATTTTATGATTTTAGGTGGAATAAATATATTCTATATTTAATTATGTAGAACATATGAGTTTCACTTAAGAATTTCATACCATTTCCTTGCTAAGAAAGGTTATCCGTTTAGGGAATTCAAATTTCCCCACAACAAATTCCCAATTTTGCCCCATCGTTTCCCCCCCAATTTCACCCTAGAAATTCCCTATATAAACCCCCCTCTTCCATAGAGATGAGAAGCTGGCTCTTTTGGGGAAAAGATAGGGATTTTGGAGAAGCATTTCTCTATTCTCACGCAACCAAGAGGTTTTCAGAGATAAAACACTAAATCCTATTCTTCTACGGGTCAAAAATTGAACTACGGCGGTGAGGACTCTCCGATGAAAGCTTGAAGTCCCGGTTTGCTGCTCGTCAACAGGTAATTCTCTCATTTTTTTCCCTTTGTTTTTGTATGAGCTGAGTTTATTGATGCAAAGCTGGGCTGGTCTTTTTTGACACGTGTTTGTTGTGGTAATGTTTATGAATGAGAATTTAGAAACTCGTATATTTATTTGTAGCTGCTGTCATGTTTAACGAATATTGCTTGATTTTTTTTTTAATATGATTGTGTGTGTGTGTTGTATGTGAACACTGCCTTTTGTTGTTTGTAAAAGTGAGCATATTCTTAAAGAGTCTTCTTAGCTCACAATTCTAAGTGAGACTCATCAAGAAGAGCAGTTTTATTTTTGATCTTTGGAATTGTTTTCTAGCACTCACCCAGAGAACAAAAATGGTAGAATGGAACCAAACTCTATTATTTTTGAGTTTTGTTCTAACGTGCTCTCGAAAGTTCATAAAAATGTGGTTCGAGATTGTTCATTAGCAACTCCTGAAATTAGAAGTTTCTGAATGTAATAGAGCTCCATGACAACTTTTCTTTTACCTTTAAGCTTATCTCAATGCTCTACATGATCATATTTGAATATTTATTCTCAAAAATCACTCGTCCTCATCTTATTCTCTATTTTGTTGTTAAAGTCAGGATTCAAGTGTGTCGCTTGACTAAGGACTTCCCATGGATCTTCTTGATTCGTGATATCAATAAAGAACCATAGAGGGGATGAAGTCACGTTTTCCTGAAGGTGATTCCATCAGTTTCCCTTAGACATGAGGTTGGAAGTCACGTCTTTGTTTATTTTTTATCTCCTAAAGTCCCCTGCCAGTATGCTTCCAAATTAAGTATTGGATGGCTTGTTTCAACTTAGGAGCAGTGTAGTTTTAGTTTTTTTGAATACAAATTATGCCAAACTTGCTTAAAGTATACTAAGAGACTCTCATTCATCTTTTTATGTCAGTGTAAGGTCTCAAAGATCGCATTGGCTTCCTCTTCTTTCCCCTATGATTCAATTTCTCTATGATATGAGAGAAAGAAGGGTGAAATGAGCCCTCATCATAGCTCATTTAGGCAGTGTGAACAAATGACCCCCTTATGGTTTCTTTTTGAGGTTATTAGATCCCTGCCAAAAACAAAGGCCTATCTATTTGATGTGGTTTTAAGGAAACTTGATGTTTTATTAATTTGACAAAGCTTTGAATTTGAAAATATGGATTTGTTTCTGAATACATGTCTTCTCCCAACTCTCTAATTTTGTTAGGCATCCACTTCTCTGTTCAAGTGGCAGTTTAGGCGAATAGAGAAACATCTGGGAATTTGATCTACAGTTTGTTTTAGTTTAAGGAAGCATTCTTTTACTATAGTTTTTCCCCTTGATGTTAGAAAAGCCTATAGTTATGGTTGTTACGGAGATCAAATTCTCGTCTTTTGATTGTTCTTTATGTGATATATGTCAATTGTTTCGTTTGTCTTTTCCTCTAAGTTAAAAATCTGGAAAGTAATGGGAACATTGTTCCATTTGGAATCTGCTATGCCGTTATCTCACTTGGTTGAAAGCATTTAGAGTATAGCGTAGTATTTTTTCAAATTTAGTTCGTGAAACAATGGTTTTTTTTAAAAAAACTTAAGAAATCTGTGGAGGCTAATTTGATTATGTGTGTTTGATATAACTTAATTGATTAGGTTTACTTAATCTTACTTGATTTAAATATTGAGTATATGCTAATGCTTATCATCTTCTTTGCATGTGGTACCTTCTGAGTCCAAATGGACTTGCCAACCCTTGCATCTTCCTATTGGGCTAACCAAGCCCAAGTTCTGTCATCGAGTCAAGCCTCTTGCCAAGGCCCCAAAGGGGTGAATATTGATCAAGAAGAATAGTATGTGGCCTAAGTGCTACACAAAAACAAAAAGAAGCTAATATACAGGGATATTGAAGACGGAGCGGAAATATAATGGGCTTAACCCAAAGTTCTTGGTAGTCCAAACGAACAATTTGTAGGGGTTTGGGCCTAAGTACCTAAACTCAAATTCTTCCTTCCCCTTCAAATTATTTGTATAATTAAGATATTATTGTAAAATTCTTAATTCTCTAACTCATTTAATTAACTTGGTTATTTTCCCTTTGGAGTACCATTATCCTTTTTTGCGAAATTAGTCACTTTATTTAAATTAAGTAATCAACTTCAAAAAGGTTCAATTAGTTTTCTTAAAAATTGTCATTTAATTCCCTTTCTTGCAAATTCGCTTAAATTGCCTATCTTTATAAACAAATGCTTCATTAAAAAGATAAATCCTTTTCTTTTACTTATCAAACGTTTAAAATAATGGATAACCGCGTGTTAGTGGATATTTTGATTGCCTTAAAATCCTTCTCGAGATATTAATATGAACTTTTTACTTGAATTTCTTAACAAAGATTTTTATCTGTTTTTAAATCTTTCGAATATTTTCAAAGGTTTTCTTGATTTTTCCTAAAAATTAAGTGGTGACTCTGTTTTAATTACATTTGGAGATTTTTACAAGTTTTTAAGTTTAATTCAAATCAAAACCGTTTTAAAAAGAAGAAGTTGTCTTTTCTTTTCAGAAAGAAGTGAAAATGCGATAAAACAGAAATGACGACTTTGCTAGGGATTTAACTAAGTTCTAACCAAAATATTTTTTTCTAACTTATTTTTCTCTATTTGACTAACTATTCGGGAATGTAATAATTTTAATTTTCGCACCTATTTGCTTATGTGTTTAAATTCTCACAAAATATTATTGTTGTATTCATGGCATACAAGTTCCGCCAAATGGCAAAATTAGAATGCATCAGGAAAAAAGTGATTATGCGTGCATTCGTGGTCGCTTCTCTACTTAAAAAACCAAATTCTCAAAATAATGAGCAATTAGGTGGTTCAAGTTTGGCTGAAACTTGTTCATTGTCTCAGCCAGCAGTTGTCAACTCGAGTTCCCAGTCTCTTTTTAAAGCCCACTCTAGTCAAACTAGCGTAGAGTGAAGCCAAATCCCGTGAATAGGCATTGAACTAAGATGTCTTAATATCCAAGGGATATTAAATCTATTAGAAGACCACCTTGTGTTCGAAACGGCCCACGACCTAAAAGGACAATCGTCCCTTATGTGTTTAATTGAAGGATGTAATGTCCAATTGTACGGACCATTGTCCCTCGGGGTTGAGAAGTACTTAGATAGTCTTTTATTTTGAAGATCTCCACCCGAAAGGCGTTCAGAATTCCAAGAAGTCTAAGACGTTCGAGAATGAAGGACTTCTCACGGTGGTTTAGTTTAGGATTGTACCCTTGCGCGGGACTAATATTCATTATACATTCCTTTCCCTTATTTTGTATCCCTATTTGATTTAGTCAGTTTGTATATAATATATTTTTGGGGCAATGGAACGTCTTACAAATGGTATACATTCTTCAATTCGTTAGGCCTACCTTTGGCATAAAAAGATCACATATTTGTATAGGACGCGCTATAAATTATTTACATGTATTGTGATATAACTACTTTTATGTAATAGCGTGTTGCTTCAATTGGAGGTGAGTTGATCCACTTCTACCAAAATATTTTAGAGCCCATAAGCAGAAATATAAGTCCACAATAAGTCCAACTAAAATCACCCCTTGAGTTCTTCAAGTTTCCCAGAAAAATTCAGAGCCTCCTTAAAATGCCTTTCCTATCTCTTCTGAAAGTGAACTTACCATATCCGAACTACATTCGTTCAGGGGTCGTGCCCTATATTTTTTTAAAAAAAAAATCTCATTTTCCCTCTTTTGGCGAAAGAAGTTCAAGGATTTTTTTTGAAAATCTACACCAGAAGATCAAGATTCAATACGAGTCAATCTTTATGTCAAAACACTTATCTCAAAATCAACGGACAAATTCCTGTCCTTTTAAGTCTTTCAGTCAACATTCACTCGTGGATTGATTCACCTTTAATAAAGCAACATTTATTTGTTTACGTCTGTCAAATATCTTGCATTATTTATCATGAATAAAATCTAATATTGTTGCCTTTTTTGAGTTATTTTCTTGCAACAGGTAGAAGTTAAAAAACTGATATGGGAGAAGAAATGCGAAAGAATTAGAGAATTGTCTAGGATAACTATTGCTGCAAATGCACCCATTCCTAGCGAAATAAGGCCTCCGCTCCATCTTCCTTCTCTAAGTCTCTCAGAATTCGAACATTTTCCTACCCGCTCCAATCCACCCGCTCCCTCCATTCCTAGACCACCTACCATTAATTTAACCACTCAAAATCCATTTCACACCAGTGCCTCATATCAAATTCTTCCTTCTTTCACCCAGTATGCTAATCGAAGTGACAATCCAAGCGCCTACAATCCTCAAAATTTGCCTCCTCACTATCAAAACACTCCTCCAAATGCCTACAATATCCAGAACATCCCTCCTCATAATGATTATATAACACAATGTGGAAACGACAATCATAACATAGTCAGAATTAATAGTAAACAAGTTAACTAGTGCTAAACTAGGAAAATTTCCTTTGAATCGTTACATCCTCGTTGAACAGTTCAAGTATAAGTGAATAGGTTAGAAGTAGAAAGCCTCATATTAATGTCACAACCCGATTTCTCGATCATGATGGCACCTACAACCCCTAGCAGGTGAACTAATCTCCGTAGCCCAGAACGGTTAGTAATTGGCTACTATCTAACAAGTAAGCGAAAGGACATGGTAAATAAGCGAAAACAAGGGAACAAGATAAAACAAAAGCAACAGAAATACATACATAGAAGCTAAGACAACCCAAAACCTGGTATCATAGTATCAAAGCCAGAACCAAGTATATAGAGTACAAAGGGTCCAAAATAATATATAAATATTTATCTCTGAATAATGAAAGAGTACAAGATGTAAAGGATGAGCTAAAAGCTAAGTCCGATTGTCAAGATCTCACCCTCAGCCTCAGATAGTCCAAAAGATCAGCTCGCACGAGTCTCTAACGGATCAACGATGATGGCCCACACCAGGATCTGCACCAGAAATATGCAGATTGTAGTATGAGCACTAATTGCTAAGAAACGGATACCCAGTAGGTATCATAGGCCGACTCGGCGCATATAAGATATAACAGAAGTAATAAGTAGAATAGAAGTAAGTAGTCACAAAAAATAACGACTAAGTACACAGAAACTAGCACAGAAGGATACAAGGAGAAAACAACATACTTAGCTAGCTACTAGAATATATATCACACAGACACAGGTGGAAGGAAGAAGTAACGCACCTGGAATCCTTGCAATTATAATATATAAAGAGAGTTTTAGAAATAGGCGATATATTGGTAACCTCAAGTAAAAAGGGAAGGAGGAAAGAAGAATACTGATAGTCATGCTCTAAAACAAGGTCTAATAACCAAACCAAGCTAGTAATACTACTCTTAAGTCAGGAAAGAATTAGCCGGGAGCCCAAATAAAACTTATCAAGTGAACCAAAAGTATAAAAAACGATCTTCAATATCCAATTATCATAAGAAATCACCATAAGGACCAATACCTTGATAAAGTAACAACAAGCCTACCTATAGTCCCAACTGGCGCCCATACACTCGAGGAACACAAACAAGTGAAGAAAAACCATCCGGCATCCCATACTATCGGAGTGTACACTCAGCAAACAACAAACAAGGGTGGAATCTCATGCAAATGCATGATATGGTATGATTTGCTGAAACCAGGTGAAACTCGTGCCGTATGTTACCCCCTCTGGTACCTCAAAGGTCCAACAAAGATAAGATCCATGGAAGGGATTCCCCCGAGTACCTCTACTCCACCATACACCCCTCCTCTAGTCACCCTCGACCCGTAGCTCTTGGTACAGAATGGAAGGGTCCATGGAGGTCTACTCTTAGACCACATACTAAAACTCAACCTCAAAATAACAGTCCAGAGTGTAACTAGATCCAAACTAGTAACCATCTCTAGAGAATACATTCCTGGGGTCTATCCAGGTCTAAATCAGTGAAATAAGTCCCAAAATCCTCATTAAGGGTGCCTAGAAACAACCGGGTCTAAAACAGTAGTAAAATCAGTCTGATGCTCGGTTCAACTGAGTCTAGTATCATCTCAAATCAATAGAAAATCAAATCTAGCACCACAGCCCAGCCGAGTTTAACTTTCATACCCCAAGAAGATGTCACGCCCCAAACCATGGGAGGCATGACCGACACCCGGAGCCCCAAAAGGCCGAGGGTGTCAAAATAGAGTGTATCTCTATCAAACCTGCTGGGGGTATGAGACCGACAAGGTATCTAAGAATAGCAATTTGGAACACTGAAATCTCAATAGTAGGTAAACAACTCAAGGCCGACAAGGCTATTATCATAGTAGATAGCTAATAACAAGGTCGACAAGGCCATACCCAACATTGATGTACATATACACGTCTACAAGCCTCTAGGAGTAAGTAAAATATCTTATACCCAGGACAGGGCCCTGGACTACCCATAAGCTGTACATATACATAACCTGGTCAAAATATAAGCTAGACCTCTGACTCGTAAGCTCCAGGAAGAATGGAGCTTACCAAAATGGCTGAACTCTGCAACTCCTACTGAAAAGGTCTATCTGGGTTTCTGTCTGGACCTGCAGGCATGAATGCGTCAGTACGACAATAATGTACTGGCATGTAAGGTAAAAGCATAAAAGCAAGTCGCAAGTAGTAAATCTGAACACGATATAATATGAAACTTGTAAACTGTAATTGGTAAGACTCGTTAAGCTCTTTCTCATTTATTCTTTTTAGAATACAACACATGAATTAACTCACACCACAACTCACTCTTTATAACCCACGTTGAACTACAATAGCGCCTCGGTGCACCCTATATGTAATAGCCTCAATATGGCAGTAGCGCCTCGACGCACACTATGTATATAATGGCCTCAATATGGCAGTAGCACCTCGGTGCATACTATGTATATAATGGCCTCAATATGGCAGTATCACCTCGGTACACGCTATGTATATAATAGCCTCAATATGGCAGTAGCACCTCGGTGCACACTAACATGCAATCCACGCATAATAAGTGTATTACTAGATTGACCTTCAAAGCTATTCTTGTTATTTATGAAGGTTCATTTAGATAACTTCTTTAGCCTTGGATTACTAGGTGTTGGACTCAACATAACAAACACATATAAATGGGGATTTGACTTGCTAACTTTCCTTGTATACTTTCTAAAGCTTGATTAGGGATCACAATACAAAGAAGAAACTCGACAAAAGTATAACTTACGTTTCGTGCAAAAAGAATCAGATTTTTATAAGAAGGCTACTTGAATCACCATAATGTATAACTTAGTTCCTTAAGACTTGTTGAGTTACCAAATCAGCTCTCTTACAACAGAATACTCAAATTCCTTTTTTCGGAGATTTAGAGTTCTATTTCTAGATTAATGCCGATAAGGAATAAAGAAGCCTTAACATACCTCGTTCCTTCCGAAGTTTTTGCTTACCAGAACTTGGACTTTACTTTATTAAGTTAATCTACAACACAAGGGTATAATGAAGCTAATATTAGCTCTTAAACCTGATGCAACCTTTCCAAAACAGTAGCTAAACATTTCCCGGGCAGATTTACGTATTTTGCATTAATTAAAGGTGTATCGTCACACCTTTCTCCCCTATCCAATACACATCACACACACACCAACCTACTGCCTCCAATAATACAAAACACATCAAACAGCCCCTACACAACTCACCATGCCAAAATACAATAGAAACACATTGAACCCACGACTTCCGATAGCCGTCCCGTGAGTTCTTAACAATAATTCAACAACAATTATCCATACGAACTTCAATCCAAAAATATGATTATGGGAAGAGTACTTACCACACTTGAAGGTGTGTTTTTATCCTCTTTTTATTGATGCCTTTAAAAGCTTAAGTACCCCCTACACATGCACCAACAAGAGAAGAAAAAATCTCTTAATTGTTACACAATTTCTATGTGTTAAATCATAAGAAAGGGGCTGCCATAGTTCATGTCTTTATTACCCTAGGATATCCTAGATATATGTAGTAGATTAATACCAAGATAACAAGTTGTTTAACTCACTTAATCTTGAATGAATCTTGATCTTCTTAGATCCCTAAAGGGAGAGAAGGGCTGCCAAAAGGAAAGGAGATAATAGAGAATTTTTCCATCTTTTTGTGATCAATATTGATCAACAAAAGGTCTGTATAAAGGGACACTTTTTGCCAACTTTTTTGAGTATATTTGGGCCAAAATGGGTCAAGAAACTTGGGCCAAAATTACCCTTTGCTTGGGCCTAAAAAGGGTTATGTTTTGTGGCTGATTTTGGGCTTCTCTTAGTTCAAATTGTGGTCAATATTGGTGGCTACCTTTTTTAGTTGTTTGGGCCAGATTTGGTTGTGCTTTGATGGTCCAACTTTAAGCTTCATTTGGGCTACCATTAGGTCTAATAATCCATGGTGTTGCTGCCCATAATAGGCCCTCGGAACTTAGTTCGTTAGCGTAGGTAGGTGATGCACCTACTTGTCACCTAAGAGCTTAGATAAGTCGAGCAAGTACCTCACTTGTTTTATCTCATTTTCAAAACCCTCATCCTTATAATTTAACTTAACACTTATATACATTTGACCATTTCAAATTCTAGGCCAAAGTACCCCCTTCACAATCTCGAGCTCAAATACTTTCGTCGATATTTACTTAGTCACATAGGTTTTGAAAGGTATGGGGTGTTACATCCTTCCCCCCTTAGAATCATTCGTCCTCGAATGCGGGTAATGCATATAGAGCTCTAGTCCCTTAGGATTTTTTTGAAATTTTGGTAGAGTTTCCTTTATAATTGGGACTATCGAAAAACCTGAAACTCAGCAAAAGTCCAGCACGATGCCTCACAGGGCGATACAACTATATACAATTAAATGTAATCATTTTCACATGTTCAAACCTGATCATATTTGAATAGTAGGACGAGTATCAAGAACATAAGAATATGACTTACCTCTATACTATCTTCAAGTCATAAATAACTGGGGATGTTTTTTCCTTATTTCTTCCTCGGCTTCCCACGTCATTTCCTCGATATTATTATTTCTCCACAACACCTTTACTGAGGCTACTTCTTTGGTTTTGAGCTTCCTAACTTGACGATCTAGGATAGAAATTGGTACTTCCTTATAGGATAAGTCTTCAGAAAGTTGAACATCTTTAATAGGCATAATACGTGAAGGATTTCCTATGCACCTTCGTAGCATCGATACATGAAATACAGGATGGACTGTCTCCAATTTTGTGGGTAAATCTAGCTCATATGCCACTTTTCCTACCCTCCGAATGATCCTGTATGGTCCAATATATCTTGGACTAAGCTTTCCCTTTTTACCAAATCGCATAACGCCTTTCATGGGCAAAATCTTTAGGAAAACCCAATCACTAATATTAAATTCCAAATCCCGATGTCGCACATCTGCATATGATTTCTGCCTACTCTGGGCTATTAGTAATCTTTCTTGTATTAGCTTCACCTTCTCCATTGCCTGATTAACTAGGTCTGGCCCTAATAATCCTGCTTCTCTAATTTTAAACCATCCAATCAGTGATCTACACTTTCGTCCGTATAAAGCCTCATAAGGAGCCATTTGAATGCTTGCATGGAAGTTATTATTATAGGCAAACTCAATTAGTGGCAAATGGTCATCCCAACTCCCTTTAAAATCTAGTACACAAGCTCGTTGCATATCTTCGAGTGTTTGAATAGTGCGTTCAGCTTGTCCATCTGTCTGTGGATGAAAAGCTGTACTGAGACTTATTTGAGTACCTAAGCCTCTCTGGAAAGACCTCCAGAAATTTGCTGTAAACTGAGCACCCCTATCTGAAATAATGGAAATTGGGACACCATGAAGTCGAACTATTTCACTAATATACAACTTGGCATAATCTTCAGCAGTATAAGTTGTCCTGACTGGCAAAAAGTGAGCTAATTTTGTAAGTCTATCTACAATCACCCATATGGAATCATACTTTCTATAAGTACGGGGTAAGCCTATAATAAAGTCCATGTTGATCACCTCCCATTTCCAGGTAGGTATCACTATACTTTGAGTTAGACCTCTGGGTCTCTGGTGTTCAATTTTTACTTGTTGACAATTCGGGCATTGGGCTACAAACTCTGCAATATTTCTCTTCATATTATTCCACTAATAAATATATCAAAGATCATGATTCATCTTCGTCGCTCCGGGATGGATTGAATAGCGGGAATAGTGAACTTCTGCCAAAATTTTCTCCCGAAGTTCCTCGACGTTAGGTACACATAGACGACCTTGATATCTCAGAACCCCATCTTCCTTAAGCTCTATTAGTGGTTGCTTCTGTTGTGGAATTTCCTCCCTCAATCTTAATAATTCTGGATCATCATATTGTCTTTCCTTTACCTCTGTCATAAGTGAGGATTCCGTTATGCTTTGAATAACAACTCCCCCATTACCTTGGTCTAGTAGTCGAATCTGCAAATTAGCTAACTGATGTAGTTCTCTTGTCATCTTAATCTTTCTATTTTCTACGTGGCTCAAGCTTCCCATGGATTTGAGGCTAAGTGCATCGGCCACTACATTGGCCTTCCCTGGATGGTACAAAATATCTACGTCATAATCCTTCAGTAACTCTAGCCACCTTCTTTGCCTTAGGTTTAAATCCTTCTGTTTGAATAAATACTGTAGACTTTTGTGGTCCGTAAACACGTCTACATGGACTCCAAACAAGTAATGGCGCCAAATTTTCAAGGCAAATATAACTGCTGCCAATTCAAGATCGTGAGTAGGGTAATTTTGTTCGTGCTTTCTTAGTTGTCTCGAGGCATAGGCAATAACTTTACCATGTTGCATTAAAACGCATCCCAACCCAATCCTTGAAGCATCACAATAAACAACATAACTTTCTGTGCCCTCTGGCATAGTTAAGACAGGTGCTGAAGTAAGCCTGTCCTTCAACTCCTGAAAACTCTGCTCACATGCATCAGACCATTGGAACTTGGCAGCTTTATGAGTCAACTTTGTCAATGGTGCAGATATAGAAGAAAACCCTTCCACAAACCTCCGGTAATAACCTGCTAAGCCCAAAAAACTATGGATCTCTGTAGCATTCAAGGGCCTCAGCCAATTCTTTACTGCTTCAATCTTTTGGCCGTCAACTCTAATACCTTTGTCTGTAATTATATGGCCAAGAAAAGCCACTGAAGTCAACCAAAACTCACATTTGGAGAACTTCGCATATTATTTATGATTCTGAAGTGTTTGCAATACTGCACGTAAATGATCAGCATGTTCGGCTTTGGACCGCGAGTAAATCAGGATATCGTCAATAAATACGATCACGAATACATCTAGGAATGGCTTGAATACCCGATTCATTAGGTCCATAAAAGCTGCTGGGGCATTAGTAAGCCCAAAAGACATTACTAGAAATTCAAAGTGGCCATACCTTGTCCTAAAGGCTGTTTTTGGAACATCTACCCCTTTAACACGTAACTGGTGATACCCCGACCGCAAGTAAATCTTTGAAAAACATTTGGCGCCTTGCAACTGATCAAAAAGGTCATCAATCCTTGGAAGCGGATACTTATTCTTGATTGTAACTTTGTTCAGTTGTCGGTAATCGATACACATTCTCAAGGACCCATCCTTCTTACGAACAAACAAAACTGGTGCGCCCCATGGCGATGTACTAGGCCTAATGAAACCTTTTTCGAGTAGATCCTTTAATTGTTCCTTTAACTCTCTTAATTCTGCAGGAGCCATCCTGTAAGGGGGAATTGATATTGGCTGAGTATCTAGGAGTAGGTCAATGGCAAACTCAATTTCCCTTTCTGCAGGGATTCCTGGAAGCTCATCCGGGAATACATCTAGAAACTGACTTACCACGGGAACCGATTGAAGAGTCGCTGGTCCATCCTCTGTGCTTCTTACTCGGACTAAATGATAAAAATAGCCTTTAGAAATCATTTTCTGGGCCTTAAGGTAGGAAATAAACCTACCCCTTGGCGTGGCAGTATTACCTTTCCACTCTAGGATTGTCTCTTCCGAAAAATGGAATTTGACAACCTTATTTCTACAATCGATATTAGCATAACATGTAGCTAACCAGTCCATGCCCATAATGACATCGAAGTCAATCATATTTAATTTGATTAGATCAGCTGAAGTGAGGCGGTCATAAATCCACACTGCACAATCTTGATAAACTCATCTAGCTATAATAGATTCCCCAACCGGCGTAGATACAACAAAGGGTCTAGGCAACAACTCAGGGCCTGCCCCTAACTTACCAGCAATGAGCGGGGTAACATATGAAAGAGTAGAGCCAGGATCTATAAGTGCATAAACAACATGAGTAAAAATAGTCAATGTGCCTGTAACAACATCAGGTGACGATTCCAAGTCCTGGCGACCGGCTAGAGCGTAAGTGCGATTCTGACAACTGCCTGAACTGGATGCTCCTCCTCCTCCTCTACCTCCACCACGACCTGATGTAGCCTGTTGGCCTATCCTAGGTGGACGAATAGTAGATGAAGAAGCTGCAATCGACCCTGTAGGCTGGGACATCTCACCCCTACCTCTACTTAGACAGTCTCGCATAAAGTGACTAGGACACCCACATGAATAACAAGTATCTGAACCCAGGTGACATATCCTAGGATGTTTCCTACCGCACTGAAAACAAGGTGGTAAAGGTGGCCTCATCTGACCTGAATGCCTCTTGCGATAGGAACTGGATGCACCTGAACTGTGGCCTGGTCCAGTCTGAGAAAAACGATCATACCTCTGCCTTTGCAACTGATATGGTGCACCACTAGTAGGGTGGGGTGATCGCCTATTGAAATGTGGCCTACCATTACCTCGTGGCTCTACATAGGACCCATTAGATCTAGCCCTCTTATTCTGATCCCTTTCTCGGCTTTGGTTATCTCCAATTTGTACTTCAAGATCCTCTACAGTCTGAGCAATAGCCTGTATCTTAGAAATATTCATATCCTCTTGTGTGGTTGCTATTGTTAATCCCTTAATCAATTCATCCTTAAGGCCACGCACATATCGATGAACTCTAGCTCGTATCGTACTCACAATATCGGGGGCGTACCTGGCTAATGAATTAAACCTCAGGCTGTACTGTCGAACATTCATATTGCCCTGCCTAAGGGCTAGAAATTGATCAAGTCTGGCCTCTCGAACCTCCTGTGGAAGATAGTGAGCTAGGAAGGCCTCTGAAAATTCCTCCCATTCAGCTGGGGGTGCATTTGATCCCCTAGACCGATCCCAAGCCTCGAACCATAAAATGGCCACATCTCGTAACTTGAAAGATGCAAACTCCACTGCCTACACTACCGTTGCATGCATGACTCAAAGTACTCGATAAGTCTGATCAATAAACTCCTGAGGATCCTCACGTGGGTCAGAGCCTGTAAATATAGGAGGACTTAAGCTGATAAACTCTCGAGCCCTAGAACTTTCTAAGCCACCTGAGCTAGCACTCGCTGATGCCCCAATTTATTATTGTTGTGTGGCTACCATCTGGGTCAATAATCGAACAACACTCCTGATGTCCTGGTCCTTTGCTTCAGGTGGAGGAGCTACAGGTGATGGTTCATCTCTAGCTATCTCAGATGCCACTGGAGCAGGTGGGGTCAGGGGTACTAGATCCCCTCTAGTCTCATCAGGTACTTGATGAACTGGGATCTCTAGTGTCGGTGATTCACTTTGAGCCTCAAATCTATCCAATCGGATAGGCGGGGAATGACTAGTACCTTCCCCCGTATCCGTGCCAACCCATCGTCTGCTCATTTGTCTGGTCACAGTCATTTCTGTAAACAAGGAATAGAAAAACATGAATTAGACTTCAAACATCTTATGACCTCGCTCTATTGCATGATCTAGCAAATGAAAGAAGGATAACAATTCCTAAATGTCCCGTAGCCTCATGATTATAGGTATGGTGCACAACACACCCATAAGCAAGAATCTACTAGACACGACTTGTAGACTCCCTGGGATTCGACGTGCTCTGATACCAAGTTTGTCACGCCCCAAATCATGGGAGGCATGACGGACACCCGGAGCCCCAAAAGGCCGAGGGTGTCAAAATAGAGTGTATCTCTATCAAACCTGCTGGGGGTATGAGACTGACAAGGTCTCTAAGAATAGCAATTTGGAACACTTAAAGCTCAATAGTAGGTAAACAACTCAAGGCCGACAAGGCTATTATCATAGTAGATAGCTAATAACAAGGCCGACAAGGCCATACCCAACATTGATGTACATATACACGTCTACAAGCCTCTAGGAGTAAGTAAAATATCTCATATCCAGGAAAGGGCCTTGGACTACCCATAAGCTGTACATATACATAACCTGGTCAAAATATAAGCTAGACCTCTGACTCGTCAGCTCCAGGAAGAATGGAGCTTACCAAAATGGCTGAACTCTGCAACTCCTACTGAAAAGGTCTATCTGAGTTTCTGTCTGGACCTGCAGGCATGAATGCAGCGCCCCCAGGCAATAGGGCGTCAGTACGACAATAATGTACTGGCATGTAAGGTAGAAGCATAAAAGCAAGTCGCAAGTAGTAAATCTGAACACGATATAATATGAAACTTGTAAACTGTAATTGGTAAGACTCGTTAAGCTTTTTCTCCTTTATTCTTTTTAGAATACAACACATGCATTAACTCACACCACAACTAACTCTTTATAACCCACGCTGAACCACAATAGCGCCTCGGTGCACCCTATATATAATAGCCTCAATATGGCAGTAGCGCCTCGGCGCACACTATGTATATAATGGCCTCAATTTGGCAGTAGCACCTTGGTGCACACTATGTATATAATGGCCTCAATATGGCAGTAGCACCTTGGTGCACGCTATGTATATAGTAGCCTCAATATGGCAGTAGAACCTCGGTGCACACTAACACGCAAACCACGCATAATAAGTGTATTACTAGATTGACCTTCAAAGCTATTCTTGTTATTTATGAAGGTTCATTTAGATAAATTCTTTAGCCTTGGCTTACTAGGTGTTGGACTCAACATACCAAACACATATAAATGGGGATTTGACTTGCTAACTTTCCTTGTATACTTTCTAAAGCTTGATTAGGGATCACAATACAAAGAAGAAACTCGACAAAAGGATAACTTACGTTTCGTGCAAAAAGAATCAGATTTTTATAAGAAGGCGACTTGAATCACCATAATGTACAACTTAGTTCCTTAAGACTTGTTGAGTTACCAAATCAGCTCTCTTACAACAGAATACTCAAATTCCTTCTTTCGGAGGTTTAGAGTTCTATTTCTAGATTCATGCCGATAAAGAATAAAGAAGCCTTAACATACCTCGTTCCTTCCGAAGATTGTGCTTACCAAAACTTGGACTTTCCTTTATTAAGTTAATCAACAACAAAAGGGTATAATGAAGCTAATATTAGCTCTTAAACCTGATGCAACCTTTCCAAAATAGTAGCTAAACATTTCCCAGGCAGATTTACATATTTTGCATTAATTAAAGGTGTATCGTCACACCTTTCTCCCCTGTCCAATACACATCACACACACACCAAACTACTGCCTCCAATAATACAAAACACATCAAACATCCCGTACACAACTCACCATGCCGAAATACAATAGCAACACATTGAACCCACGGCTTTCGATCGCCGTCCCGTGAGTTCTTAACAACAATTCAACAACAATTGTCCATCCGAACTTCAATCCAAAAATATGATTATGGGCAGAGTACTTACCACACTTGAAGGTGTATTTTTATCCTCTTTTTATTGATGCCTTGAAAAACTTATGTACCCCCTACACATACACCAACAAGAGAAGAAAAAATCTCTTAATTGTTACACAATTTCTATGTGTTAAATCATAAGAAAGGGGCTGCCATAGTTCATGTCTTTCTTACCATAGGATATCCTAGCTATATGTAGTAGATTAATACCAAGATAACAAGTTGTTTAACTCACCTTAAGCTTGAATGAATCTTGATTTTCTTAGAACCCTAAAGGGAGAGAAGGGCTGCCAAAGGGAAAGGAGATAAGAGAGAATTTTTCCAGCTTTTTGTGATCAATATTGATCAACAAAAGGTCTGTATAAAGGGACCTTGTTGGCCGACTTTTTTTGAGTATATTTGGGCCAAAATGGGTCAAGAAACTTGGGCCAAAATTACCCTTTGCTTGGGCCTCAAAAGGGTTAAGTTTTGTGGCTGATTTTGGGCTTCTCTTGGGTCAAAATGTGGTCAATATTGATGGCTACCATTTGTAGTTGTTTGGGCCAGATTTGATTGTGCTTTGATGGGCCAACTTTAAGCTTCATTTGGGCTACCATTTGGTCTAATAATCCATGGTGTTGCTGCCCGTAATCGGCCCTCGGAACTTAGTTCGTTAACATAGGTAGGTGATGCACCTACTTGTCACCTAAGAGCTTAGATAAGTCGAGCAAATATCTCACTTGTTTTATCTCATTTTCAAAACCCTCATCCTTATAATTTAACTTAACACTTATATACATTTGACCATTTCAAATTCTAGGCCAAAGTACCCCTTCACAATCTCGAGCTCAAATACCTTCGTCGATATTTACTTAGTCACATAGGTTTTGAAAGGTACGGGGTGTTACAGAAGATCCATGAAAACTAGTTCCAAACCTTTTATAACCATTTTTATCAAAAAATGAGCCCTTGGGGCCATGCAAGGTTTAGAAAACCACAAATAGTAGGCCCAAAGCCAAAACCGTAGTAAAACATGTGAAAAATCTCTTTATATGCATAATAATGGCATGCTCAATCACAACCAGTAGCCCAATGACTCACAATCAACCTATCAGCCTTGCACATGCTCCAATCACTTTACAACACAAATAACCAGCCTTTGATTGTGATATCTATGTCCGGGACTCACGGACATTCCAAAATAACCCACCAACTATGGTCCTGAGTCAAATACAAGGCCACACAGGACCACAAGGATTATACTACCAATCTACACGAATAATACAATCATAGGATAAAGAAAAATAAGTCGGTTATAAAGAAGCAGTCAAGGTCTGTGGTATCAAGCTAATAAACCTAACCCAGGGATGCTAATTAGTACAATTATATCCTATATATGCAAAGTCTAGAGAGTTAAACCGTAACCTACCTGTCGTCCGATGACAAGCTGCTGGAATGATGATTTCCAAGCCCGAACCACTTCGAGAAACTTCAAACGGAAATCAAACTATCAAGAATAAAAACTACACATCAAAATGAGACTAATGATACCCATATTACTATAGTTATAGCTGGGTCAAAATTTGGGTCACTGGCGGGCCCGTGGGCCCCGCAACCCAAAGGCAGAAATGATCGAGCACAAGATGATCACAATGACCCCATGGGTGCATGCTCAAAGAATTAGGATAATTGAGCAATAATCCGGGACAAAAATAGCCCACCCAACCCAAGGAATTTAAAGGGAGAATTGAAAGAATTCAATTGGAAATTAACAATGAAAGTTACCGAATTGAGGTCGGGAAAATGATCACGAAGCAAGTTATAATTCTCCTCCAAGAGTTGATGATCAAAGTTGGAGAAAAGAAGCTTTGGGAGCTGTTGGAAATGGTGGAAATGAGTATATTTTAAAATGAGGAGAGATGAAGAGGATGGTTAAGATAAAGGCTGCCATGTGACACTATGCCTACGTGGCCAGGGCACTTCCTATGCGGCCATGCGCATGCGGGAGGGCATCTGCGCACGCGTAGGCCAGGCGTTTGGCCAGCGTGCATGCGACCAAGCCACCACGCACGCGACCATACGCACGGGACTGGGTGTCATCTAGTAGATGGCCAAAAAAATGGGGCGGTTGGCATGCTTTATTGCGGACGCGTCCAAGCCCAGCGTGCCTACAACATCTCCAACTAAGAATTTGACTCCGATGGACCCTCGAGAACATATCTGGGGTCCCACGATCAGAAATGAGTTAATCTTTTCAATTAAAAATGGCATTCATGACTCAACAGAATCAACAAAAATCCCAACGGAGGTCGATTTAATGAAAATTGGGCCCCACGCCTAAAAACCAACTTTAGACCAACTTTTTCAAAATGGAACCTCATGGCCTAAAATGAGTCCAGAAGCCTCTGGACTCGAACCAAAGGTCCCCCTAGCCTAAAGTTGACATTCCGAAGCTAACAACGCTGTCAGAATTTCCATCTAAGGAAGTCTTCTCCGAATACTAACCAAAGTCAAACTTCTAGGTTTAACAGGCTAGAAAATACAGAAACTCACACAAAACCAAATAGAAAGCTCCTGGACCCCGGCCAAAGGTACATCTAGACCAAATCCACGCTCCAGATCTAAAAGAACTATCAGAATTCGATTCTGAGTGCGTTTACCAAGAATGTTGACCGAAGTCAACAATTTCTTAAGTTTAAGCTCTAAAATAGGGAAACGGCCATAACGACCAAACAAACGGCCAGGAAACCAAACCATCAGTCCCAGCAAGCCATAAATGACTTGAGGCCATTGCAGGAAAGCTCTAACAGAGCAAGAAAAGCCTAAACGTGAAACTGGAAGGGTCATTACATCATCCACTACTAAAAAGGACTTTCGTCCTCGAAATTCAAGAACTAGGAAGTACCTGAAGGCTAAAAAAACTGTGGATACTGAGCCCATATATCTCATTCGGTCTCCCTGATAGCCTCCTTAACTGGATGGTGCCTCTACTGAACCTTAACAACCGAAATATCCCTAGATCTCAATCTTCTGACATCTCTGACCAAAATAGCAACCGGCTTTTCAACAAAAGCCAAACTCTCATCCAACTGAACTGTATCCCACTGCAGCACATGGGACTCATCCGAAACATATCATCATAATATCAACACATGAAATATAGGATGCATAGCTAAAAACATCGGAGGCAAAGCTAACATGTAGGCAACACTACCAACCCTCTGAAGAATCTCAAACGGCCCAATGTACCTGGGGCTAAGATTGCCCCGCTCACGAAATCTCATCAAGCCCTTCATGGGAGACACTTGGAGAAATACTAACTCACCAACACTGAACTCCAAGGCATGAAGTCTACAATCAGCTTAGCTCCTCTGCCTACTCTGAGATGCTCAAAGTCTACCCCAAATCACTCAGACCCTATCTAAGTAATCACGAAGCAAATTTGTACTCTGTGGCCTAGACTCCAAACAATCAAACAAACTAACCGGAGATCTGCAATGCCTACCATATGATGCCTTGAAAGGTGCCATGTCAATGCTCGAATGAAAACTATTATTATAAACAAACTCAGCCAAAGGCAGAAACTGATCCCAAGAACCTCCAAAGTCAACAACACAGGCCTGAAGCATGTCCTCCAGGACCTGAATAGTCCACTCAGACTGGCCATCTGTCTGAAGGTGGAATGCGGTACTAAGTTGAACCTTTGTACCCAAATCTCGCTGAACAGCCCTCCAGAACTAAGTAGTGAACTGAGTGTTGAGGTCTGAAATGATAGAAGTTGGGACCCCATGCAACTGAACAATCTCATGAAGGTAAATCTAAGCTAACCTCTCTGCACTGTAAGTAGTTTGAACCGAAAAGAAGTGCACTAAATTAGTTAGCTGATCCACAATTACCCAAATAGAGTCGAAACCCCTGGAAGTATGAGGCAATCTAACTACGAAGTCCATAGTGATCCCTTCCCACTTCCACTAAGGAATGGGAAGTCACTGCATCAATCCACCAGGTCTCATGTGCTTGAACTTCATCTGGTGACAGTTCAAGCACTGAGATACAAACTCTGCCATGTCCCACTTCATACCACTCCTCTAGTAAAGTTGTCTCAAATCTCTATACATCTTGGCTACGCCAGGATGGATGGAATATCTAGAACAATGAGCCTCTCGAAGAATGAACTGAATCAGATGTCCAACTCTCAAAACACAAAGATGACTATCAAACCTCAAAACCCTATCTAAATCTAAAGTAGCCCGACTGGCCTCACCTCAAACAATCTGATCACAAAGGTCACACAACCGCTGATCCTCAAACTGATGACTCTGAATCTGATCAACCAAGGTAGAACGAACCTTAATACTGGCGAGAACTCTGCTAGGATTCGTCAATTCAAGCCTAACTAAACA